>JACCGJ010004728.1:0-22319 GCA_013407085.1 Atriophallophorus winterbourni
ACGGTTCGCATCAACTGTAGCTAGTTTAGCTCTTGAGGTTTTTATCTTGATCCAAGTCAGAGTCTGGCCACCCTACAACCAACCCGTCGCGCTGAGACTGGACCTTAACGTGGTTTGTGTACCTTCATGACCCATTGAGCTATACTGGGTGGTGCCTTTTGGTGCCAGCAGAGCTACTCATTCCAGGAAGGTCGATGGATAGAGGTCAGACAAACTCAGTCTCAAGCCACTGCCTTGTGGTTCAGGCTTTTTAGCCAAAGGCTCCGGGTGGGGCCCCCTAAGCTACCCCCTACTTCGGCCTGGGCAACCGGGTAGTATCACGCCCACAAGCAATTATGAAAATCAAGGTAAAAATTACAGACCCCGTGCTCTCACGCTCTCTGCTTTCAAGCTCTTTGCTCTCTGCTCAAAATGCTTTACATGATCTCACTGCATGCAAACTTTTTTAATAACTGTTTTTCGCTTTGTGGTTCTTTGGTTAGCCCTGACAGAAGTGCAGCTTGTTCATCGAGGTTTCCGAATTCAGCCACTTCGAATATTTTGCCTGCTTCGAATGCCTCCAGAGCGTTCTTCCGCCCACGCGTACCATTCAAATTAGCGGCGTTTAATGTACGGACTTTAGCTAGCATCAGACAGCAGGCAGCTTTGGCTCGCACGCTTGATAGCCTCGAAGTCGATGTGTGCTGTTTGTCGGAAACACGCATGCATAACTCTAGCTCAGTTACACGATTGTCTAACCCTTCGAACTTACGTAAGTCACACTATCTACGTTTGTCCACTGATGACGATGCCATGGTATCCGGTCAAGCTGGTGTCGGAATCGTCTTGAGTGAGCGAGCTGAGGTCGCACTGTTAGACTGGATCCCAGTCGACAGTCGCCTTTGTGCAGTAAGACTACAGGGTTCGTGCAAAAAAGGCCGATTTCGCAACCAATCCCGCGATCTGTTTGTGGTTGCTGCCTATGCACCGACTAATTGTAGCTCTGAACTTGACAACGATGAGTTTTATGGAAGATTACAAGAACTCATTAGACTTGCATCGAGGAGTGACATCGTTGTCCTAGCTGGAGACATGAATGCACGTGTAGGCCGTCTATCTTTAAACGAGCATTTCGTGGGTGGACGGTTTGGTCTCGATTGTCATCGTAATGACAACGGCGAAAGATTGCTTAGCTTGTGCTCAGAGCACAGACTGTACCTCGCCAGCACTAACTTCCGCCATTCGAAGCGTCACTGCTCCACCTGGAGATCTCCATCGGCGGCCTTGTTCACGCAAATTGACCATATTGCTATCAGCTACTCCTGGCGAGGGAGTGTGCATGATTGCCGCTCCTACTGGGGCACCTGTCTAGAGTCCGATCATGCGTTAGTCTGTGCTAAGCTCTCGATGCGTTTTGGTGGGAAACGTAGAAATGTTGCAAGACAGTTGAATGTTGCTAGGCTTAACGATCTCCCGGTTCTCCAAGGGTTTCAGGCCAATTTGAGTCTGCATCTGTCTACAGTTTCCCAAAATAGTATCGATGACCAATGGAGTGGGATTCAAACCTCCTTGGAAACAGCCGCGTTGGTTAGTTGTGGGTTGACTTCCCGTGTAGCTCAGCACTGGGTTTCTGCAAATTCTTTCCAATTAATGGACCAACGTCGGTTGCTTTCTGCTGATAGCATACATGATGCGTCACGAAGGCTTATTAAACGTAAACTGGTTGCCAGTTTGAGAACCGACGGGGAAAGTTGGTGGAGTTCTAAGGCTACGGAAATAGAATCTGCGGCAGCTGCAAGCAACTGTACCCCATGGTCGATTTCTCTTGAGGCTCTGACTCAATCAGAGATTTACAGTGTAGTCCGGAACCTTAAGCGCCATCGGGCATCAGGTGCTGATGCTTTGCTTCCGTCATTGTTCAAAGATGGCGGTTTCGCTTTAGTTTGCGAACTTCAAGCGCTGTTCGCCAACATATGGGCTGATGAACGCGTTCCGATCCCTTGGAGAGAATCAGTAATTGCTCCGATTTTCAAAAAGGGACGCGCGATTCCTGTGAAAATCATCGGGGTATCAGTCTCATTTCAGTAGCTCCTAAAATACTGGCGTCCATTCTGCTTCACCGATTGAGTACCAAACGGGAAGAGCAAATCCGCGAGGAGCAAACTGGGTTTCGTGCCGGCCGAGGGTGCATAGATCATATTTTCACACTCCGTCAGTTACTGGAGCAACGCCACACTTTTCGTAAACCATTTATCGTGGTATTCCTTGACATTCGAGCGGCATTCGATTCAATCGATCGTGAAAGTCTTTGGAACTGTCTACTGAGGCATGGAGTGCCCGAGAAGATTGTTTGGATCTTGAAAGCATTATATTGCCAAACTTCGGGCAGGGTTCGAGCGTATGGACAATTGTCGTCCTCGTTCAATATCTCCAGCGGGGTGCGGCAGGGCTGCCCTATCTCGCCGTTCCTTTTTAACTTCGCGATCGACGATGTCCTGAGAAAAGCTTTAGCTGGCCTGATGGGCACAGGTGTTGAACTTCTGCCGGGTGAGCGAGCGACCGATCTAGAGTATGCCGATGACATCGCACTTCTGGGAGATGACCCTCATATAATGCAATAAGCCCTGGACCGCCTGGCACTTGAAGCTTCAAGGTATGACATGTGCTTTGCGCCTAACAAGTGTAAAACACTTACCCAGGATTGGAGCGGCTCTCTTGAATTGGTCGACAGATTTGTTTACCTTGGCAGTTGTATCTCCGCTGGAAGTTGTGTCGAAGACGAGATCTCACATCGTGTTCGCAAAGCGGGTGCAGCTTTTGCTAACCTTCGCCACATGTGGCGTCGACGCGATGTTTCACTCCATACTAAAGGCCAAGTGTACAACGCAGTGGTGCGTGCTACACTCCTTTATGGCTGCGAAACCTGGTCTATCCGAGCGGAAGATGTCCGTCGGCTTTCTGTTTTTGATACCCGTTGCCTGCGTAGAATTGCTCGCATTCGGTGGCAGCATCGTGTTACAAATATAGATGTCTGCAAGCGGGGGTTAGGACCAGGTGGCCACGGACTGAGAGAAATGCTGATGCTTGCTCGCTTGCGATGGTTGGGACATGTTTTAAGAATGCCTACTCACCGTTTACCGTACCGCGCCTTATTCGCAGAGCCTAACAGAAGCTGTGAGAAAAGATCGGGTGGCCAGTCCATGACGTGGCGCGTTGGGATGAAGAAACTCACCGTAGCGCTAGGCTCAGTTAGGCGTATTCGTTTGCCTGGGTGGGGTCCAAAAGCCTCACCTACTAGTTGGTTGGAAACCTTACGCGATATGGCTACAAACCGAAGTCAGTGGCGCCAGTGTATTTTATTATGTGTGTCATAATTTTTTATTCGGTATTATTTTACATTAAAAAAAACAAAAATCGCATGCAGTGAAACTACAAAAACAAGCTGTTTTTTGTGCATTTGCTTTTGCGTATTCCGCTTGCCTGATTTCCCTTTTCCACGCGCTTGCTATTCTGCTTTTCCTGCTTCATATTGCTTAGCACTCTTTCTGGCTCCAGACTTATGCTTCATGATGATGATGATAACAACCAACCCATTTGGAGTTAGGGGTTGCAAACAAACTGTATTAAGGAAAAGTTATTTTCCATTCGCAATACGTGATTTAATCAGCGAAAGCGATGTAGCTTAACTTGTTTTTCCATATCTACATCGCTGCCGAAAATTCTATGATGGATAATTACGTTACGAATACCATGATGTAAAGGAACTTTCGCGATGGTGTGGAGATGGTATGGTATGAAAGCACCAGCAAAGTGCCGTACAGTCAGTGACTGTATGTGGGCGAAGATACTATCGGGTTGCCCGATTATCGAGAACCTGTAGACGTCTCATTCGTTTTTCTGAGTGTCCAGGTTTCATATCCATGCAGCTAAACCGCGTAAAATGTTGTCCTCTAGACTCTACCATTGAGCTTTATAGGCAAGCTTCTTTGACGCCGCAGATTACCCGAGTTACTAAACGTTACTGTAGTTCGGGAATTGCTAGCTGATATCTTAGATAAACACGCTTTACTATTAATGCGACTACCTAAATTAGTAAAGCAGTCTACAGTCGCAATTTCCCCTTTGCTGTAGCTTAGCGCAGCTTCGGTTGGATCAATATCCTGTAACAGAACTTTGAACTTGGAAGGTGCAAAGCGGATACTAAATGGTGGTACGATACTACAAAGTCCGTGTAACGTTTCTTTAGTGTTCGTATAGGAATCAAAAAACTACGTCATCAGTATAATCTAAGTCAATAAATTTCTTATCGCAGCCTAGCTGAATGCCAGCTGTCATTAAGTTTGCATTACATGCCTTCATTATAGCGCCAGTTACAAAATTAAACAAAAATGAAGAAATCTGACACCCCTGTCGGGCATCATTAACCGTCGGAAAGTTGACTGGCAGGCTATTTTAAACGCTAACGCGCCCAAGAACTATAAGAATTGTTGTTGGCCTCCTTCGGTCAATGTCGACCATGGATGTACATCACAAACGCGTGAATGTTCAAGTTTTGCAGCTTTTTGAGTAAACAGTCCGATTCGGGAGGAACAATCTCTCCCGCAGCGCTGGCAACGATAGTCAGAACTCGGTTGTATTGCGTCAGTTGAACGTTGTTGGCGTGATCTGCGTTCAGCCGCCAAGAGCTGTATCTGCTCCTCCCCAGCATGCAGACGACGCTTTACACAGTGCCTCCAATGTGAGCGGTCAAGAGCAAGTTTTTTCCAACTCGTCGGGTCAATGCCAAGAGCTTTCATATCTCTGTTGCAAACGTCTTTGTACCACAAATGCGGTCTGCCCAATGGTCAACTTCCTAGTTGCAATTCACCATAGAGTAGATCTTTCGGAATACGACCATTTTCCATTCTGTTGACATGACCAAGCCAGCGCAGGCGGCGCTGTCGCAATAGAGAGAACATGCTCTGTTGACCGGCTTTTAAAAGCACTTCAGCATTAGTCACTTTGTCCATCCACGATATGTGCAAGATACGACGGATGCTTCGTAGATGGAAAGCATTCAGCTTCCGTTCGTTTCTTGCGTGGGTGGTCCAGGTTTCACTGCCGTACAGTAAAGTATTTAGTACGCACGCGCTGTACACCATCATCTTCGTCTTTACAGTCAGCTTGCGGTTACCCCAAACACGAGAGTTCAAACGGGACAGAATGACAGCTGCTCTGCTAATACGCTTATCACTCTCCGTGTCTAGCAAGAGGTTATCCGCAATGGTTGAACCAAGGTATGTGAACTGATGTACTGATTCAAGCATCATAAGAATCATATAAGAATTAAGTGTCAGAAATAGGTTCACGTACTTTTGGGATGACTGTGTGTAATCAGGTATTAAATAATGCGTTCCTGTTGACCGAATTAAACGCACCCTTAAAATCAATAATGATTGCTACATTGGGCTGCCTTTATGGGTAGCGATATTTTAAGGCTTCTTGAAGAGTCAATATATGATCAACACATCCTCTCCCATGATGAAATCCTACTTGCTGTTCACGATTCTGAGATTACCTTTACAAGATGCCGGTTAATGACGGGTCTTAGGCTAATTTTCCTGTAATTAGAGCATGAAGTACGCACAGCTTTTTTGAAGATGATTATGATTACAAGTTTTCCTTATGAATGGTTTCCGCTCTCCGGAAAAGGTCAAATAGTGTGCGTAGTAAAATAACGCAACGATCCTTAAACAGACCTGGGTCTAGTCCATCATGACCATCTTATTTGAGCCTGTTCATTGACTCACTGCAGCACCTGATTTCCGCTTCTCTTGGAGTTATCAAATCAATTGGTTAGGGTTCACAACACGGAAAAGAAGGCAACAGGCCAACTTCTAATGGCCTTGTAAATTGCTCACGATAATGTTCGGTCTAACGATGCACATGACACTCCTTGTTGACTATCCAGGCACCATTGTTCTCTGTAATTGTCTTGCCAACTCCAAATTTTTTGGAAAATGTACACTGAATTAACTCGAACAGTCTTCGGACGTTGCCTGAATTGCTGGCTACCTCATTTCCTCGCCCTATTGAGCTCATCAAGGGTAGGGGGAGTATCTAGATATTCAATGGTCGGCAACCGCTCGACATTTTCAAGTGCATGCGGTAGAACCGTACTGTCCCTAGAGTAGAGGGAGGAGAAGTGCTCTACCCATCTTTTCATCTGCTGAGTTTTGTCGACAATCGGCTTACCAGATAAAGATTTAGTGGGAGCCGTTTTAAGTTTGTTTGGGCCAATGGCTGTCTTGATCCCATCATACATACCGTGAAAATTGCCGGTATCCGCAGCTTTTTGGATATTGAGGCTAATTCCAGTCCAATAGTCGTTTGCACATCGTTTTGCAGTCTGTTGAACCTTATTTCTTAGAAGTCGTAAGTTTTCATCTGTTGGCATACCTGTGAACCTCAGGAATGCTGACCGTTTCTCATCCAACACAGCAGTCATCTCAGAAGCTTTTGCTTCGAACCAGTCGCTCGTTCGAGCTTTCTTCGAACCGAAAGTGGAAAGTGCGACTGGGCATATGCAGCTTTTTATCAATTCCTAGTTTTCTGAAGCAGATTCGAGTGGGGTTGTCTTGTTGAACTCGGCTGTGAAGGCTTTTGCAAATCGCGCAGTTAGATTTGGTTCGCACATGCGAGTGACGTCTATCCTAGGCTTAGCAGACAATTTGGTGAGGTGAAATCTCGTGTGGGGAAGCTTCAGTTTTGCACAGACCAGTGAATGATCAGTGTCGCAGTCTGCGCTTTGATATGATCTGGTTAGGAGCACGCTTCCTATATTAGTTCGCTTTAATAATTATATATAATATATATAATATATATCTTATATCTAATATATATATATATTATATATATATATATATTATATATATATATATATGATTATATATATATAGATATATATATATATATCCATTTACACCCTCAATTAAAAACTGAAACAAAAGTGCCCCCTTTGGTGTGGGCGTGATACTACCCGGTTGCCCAGGCCGAAGTAGAGGAGTTGATCTTGAGGACTCCCACCTCAAGCCTTTGTCCCGAAAGCCTAACCCGCAAGGCAGCGGAGCGAGATTGAGGATCGCACCTATCGGGGCCGGATACCGTAGGTACAGTTCACAAGCCATTCGCGAGGTAGAGACCAAGCAGGGACTCCCGACATCATCCCAACCAGTCGAGCCGGTGATCCTTGCGGATTCATACGCCTCTCCTGGTATACAATGTCCATGAGGAACAAGGAGACTGTGTTTGTCTGGCTTCTCACCATTGACCAACCTGGTATGAGTAACTCTGAAGATGCCACGAAGACATCACCCAGTATGGCTCAATGGATCATCGAGGCACGCAAGCCACTGCACCACGTCAAGGTACAGTCTCGGCGCTTAATAATAATAAAATCAAGCTGATGCCAATGCTTAAAGCGAGGATGTTTCCAAGAGACTTAATGTTGTGCGTTTATTTGAAAGAAAGTATTACTGACACAGACTGAACTGTGTGCACATTTCTAAAAGGCGTTGTTTATTTTCATTGGTTTTACCTACTTCGAACCTCCCGAGACAGTTTTGCGAAGACTCGTAATCTGCACCAACTCTGGCATTGAAATCACCCAATACCACTACACAGTTTTTCTGTGGTACGTTTTTGAGGACAGTTGCGAGGTTGTCATAAAAAGCGTCTTTTTCAACAGGTGTCGCAGAGAGCGTCGGTGCATAAACGTTGACAATCGTAATGGTACCAGCAATGCACCTCAGATTTAAAGTCCAAATCCGCTCGCTCCCACTGCTGCTTAGTTCTGTTGCTTTTAATATGTTGTTTCGCACGGCAAACACAACTCCATGCAGTCGAGGCTCATTGGAACCTCTACCTTTCTAAAAATGTCTAATCTCTTTCTGTTAGTTAACCAGTGTCTGGTAATCGCGTCTTTTGTAGAGCAGCCACGTCGACATTCAGCCTCTCAAGCTCATTGTTAATCACGGCTGACTTTCTTACGCCTCTGATATTCGAGACGTCGTCATGAAATCCTGGAAACATGGACCGGACGTTCCATGTTCCCAGTTTCAGAACTGACATTTGTTGTTCAGTATTTCGATTCGCTGGTGGGGAAAAATACAGTCTGCTTGTCGTTTGGTTCCTAATCCCCATGCACCGAATGAGGATAGCTGACCGTGGCTAGACGGCACCTTATTGACTGGGGGCTGCCCAGCTTGATGCGGTCGGTAGCCGTTCAATGAGACCTGAAATTCTCTCCCACCGTCGAAAGCAGCCCCAGGCGCTTAGCTCTACGCCAGTCGAGCCATAGCTTTTACCCGTATCTGCTGCTTCCCGTGTTATTTTCCTTAGAAGCGGAATGGAGTGTCCTCTCCATTGGTGCGTTGTGATGTAAGCCAGGGCTGTTCAATAAGGAGAACTAGCTATTGCCCATGCAGCAAGTGCTCCCTCTCCACGGCACCACTGGAACCAAAGGAACAGCTAGGCTGATACGTTTGGACAACGATGCCGTCGCAGGAGCTGGCAGGATGAAGTTGAATAAACTTCGAACTGCCTAACGAGACTCCGGCTCCGGATTGTTCCTCGAGGTTGACTCCTGAAGCCTTTACCATGATTGGATGTAGCCACAAGGCAGAGGTTTCAGATAAGGGTTTTCCTTCCCCTAGATGAACCGCCTTCATGACTTACGAGCTTCACCTGCTCGAAGCATGCTAGACTTTAGGCGCTAGTCAGTCGCCTTCTCCCTTTCCCCTGTCAGTAGAAGCAGTTTCGCCGGGTCACACAGGACCACGCGTGCAGGCAAGGAGCTGGACTTGGTTGTCAGAGGCTATATGAGACGCGTGCCATTGGAGCATTTTGGAATTGCGAGCCTATCCGCAACCTTGGAACATGTTACTAATGAGTAGTCACAAATATAAATCTGTGTGCCGAACGGAATAAACAAGAAAGCGGTGAGCGATGTTGCTGTCAAATTAGTTTTACATTGAGCGTCGTAGGCGTACAAAAGTCATTCCGGGATCGAATGCGTAAACCAACTATTCATGCTGTGAAGGATTCTGAAGCATGGTCTCGGCGGTTAACGACAGTGAGTCTTAACGATTCCACGCTGCATCTGACTATGTGAAGTGCGGCTGCCTATGTGATATCATATAATCGGATTGGGCCCCGCAAAACGCATGAGCCTGGCTAAAGAGAATTCCCACTGTACCAAGACTCGGGTTCCTTTCTATCGGATTGAATTTGCACACAAGGATCAAACAAAGACGCTCGTTATCACCAGTTGTGCTCAATTATTTCTTCAACTGAATAATGGAGCAGGCATTAGCGGACTACCAACGATTGCAAGTTTTGACGAAATACTGGATGGAATAAATAGTTGACATTGTTGTTCTTGGTTAAAATGCCTAAATGCAACATACGATTATTTACTCAATCAGTAGTTTCGATCCGAAAGTCAGCCTTGAGATTAAAGGTGTGAAGGCGAAGGCTATTCGTCAGGATTTAATTTATCTTTTCAATAATAATGTTTAGAAAGTTGACAGTTTTATAGTGACTTGGTTTCAGAATGCTGCTCAATAGTGAAACGGAAGATGAAGCAAGGTCAAGGGTTGATTATACGTCTTTTAAAGTCACAAAAATAAAAAGTGATTAGTAGGGAAAGATTCGTCTTGTAGTGTTTCACGGGTAACATGTGGCAGCTCAAGTCACAAGATACACAATTGTAAGTCCGAGATACCGATCAATTATCCAATGTTGTTCTTCAGATGCGATGTCATCAGTAGCACATTTGTTACGCAATGTATGGAAGCAACTACGCTATCGTTTATACTCACGGGAGAAAGATGCAATTGTTTGTCCGCATCATCACAAAACAGGCTTAGTCCTTATGGAACTCGTCCTCGACTATAAACGACAATTGAACACTTTGTTGTTAACTGTCATCATCGTCATCACAGACAGCAGTGCACAAGTAGCATGCACCGAATGCTCAGCTGCCACAGAACCATGATAAAGTAAAATCCTGAAAGAGGGGGAAAGGTGAGTTGCTTGGCATAGTCGACTATTTTCTATTTCGTTCTTTTAGTCAAGCACCAATGCACTGTCGACGATCATCCGGTCGATTCTTGTGCTCTTGCTTTTGAAGGGAACCAATGTTTGACTCTCACGGATGTGTTCAATTTGCTGTCACATCTAATTTTACCCAGTCTGACATGTGCGTTTAATTCAGATAGTTTGTCTCTGGAAGAATTCTTGGGCGGACCCGCTAATCCTTCGATCCCCAACGGTAATTTGTTGCAATTCCCCTATGATAAACTTATAATAACAAAATTAACACCTATCATGCAACATGTTCTAACCATTAACATTATGCGCTTTTCATATTCACCCAGCACAAGGAACCGCTTACATGTTTTTCTTACGTAATCAAACGTTGCTTCTCAATTTCGGTGAGTTACATTTAAACAGAATTGAACGAAGTTGTTTGTTCATTAGATCATCAAAATGTGTCGCCTCGCTATCTCTCTCTCTCTCTGATTGATAAACTATTCTCCGATGTTTTCCAGCCTCGACCGTTTATAAGGTTAGAAGCGGAAAGCGTTCCTAATTATATGATTATTTTTTTACCAATCCTCAAGATGTCAGAACATTTGCACTGGTAACGTTTAATAAATTTCAGGAATTTAATATTTCAAACGTACGTTTACTCACGAGTAACATAATTGTTTAAATTATACTGGACACGGTGCTACGAAATAAGCTAAACGTGGACAATCAATGTTATGAATGTTATGTTTCCAAAGACTTTATGCAGTGGCTTTGAATGTGTGCGTAGTTTCAAAAGGCGTTTTCTTATTTTATTTATTCTACCAACTGTAAACCTCGCTAGACAATTTGGCCAAGACTCGTAATCTGCACTCTCACAAACATTCACTCAATTAGTGTATACACTTTTCATTAGCATGGTTTTGGTGACTGTTGTGAGATTATCTCACATAACAGCATGTGCGAGACTGCATTGAGGGCTGTATGTCCAAAACCATCAATGTCACCAGCGGCCTCCATCAAGTTTTAGCGCCCTGGCCTATCCTTTTCTTGTTATACATGATGTTTCCCAAGTATTACCATGCAAGATGGTACGTTTTGCTAATGCCAGAAAAATAATGAAGGAAATCTGATCCGCTGATTATTGTTCAATGTTGAAAAAGCAGTTGGATGCTCAGTATCTCTGGTCTCAAATGAATCTGATGCCTTTCACCAAACGCAAATTTAAAATGTTACAACTTGGCCGGCAATACGAGCACTCATATAATCTTAACCATAAAAACCTTACATGGAGAACTACTAAGAAAGATCATTGGTATCTGGATTACTAATAATCTGAAACCAAATAGCCATTGCCAGAAAGTCTTCAACATGGCATGTGGTAACTTGGGAATGCTGAGGGGAATAGTTGGATGGTTCTCCCAAAAAGGCTTCAACGCATTACTGAATTAATTACTAAATTACTTACTTACATCCATCCAACGATAGAGTACATGATCCCACCGTGGCTGTGAAAAGCCATTGGATTGCTAGATAGAATGAACCACCGAGACATGAAGCTAGTTGATGGGATGCAGCACATCCAATATCAAGAGCGAATGGCCATGCTGGGATTGGCTGATTTCAATCAAGCCGTAATGAGGCGACAGCTGACCACAATTTGTTCTTCTTTCTCCGTCGATTAGTAGGAGGAACCACGATTCTAACATACAAAATGTATTCAATATATCAAATAATCCTATACAAGGATGAACAGAGTGACGTAAAGTATACAGTACTATTGAATGTAATTTTATTCTGTCCGTGTTTGTTTAACTTGGAACACTCCAACATCTAACGTTACACACTCAATTCAGACCGAAATGTGCTGCACCAGTAGTCCTTTAAACAACATATCTTTCAACATCCGCAAGTGCAGAATTTTGCAATTTTGGAAACCATTTCCGTTCTCATACGAACTTGGCAGTCACACGATTGAGTGGTACATATCATGGAAATATCTTGGCATCTGGATGACCGGATACTTGAAAAACAGTCAGTCGTGAATTTAGAACGATTAAGGCCATTGAATGATTTCTTGTCCCAGTAAGGAGCATGTGATTAAGTAGATTTTGAACAGGATGATTTCCGGGGCGGGCTGAAAAATTCGCGTATAAATCGGGTGACGAAATATTCCTACAACTCGTCACTTTCCGTCAACCACAAACAACACAACACAGCCAACCCCGCACGTATCGATTTTTGTGCTCTGATTTGTACACTTGGTTGGCCCAGTTAACATGACACGATCTGATGTTTGCGAAACATGCGTCGTCTGCATAAAAGTCGTCAGTGGTAAGGTTAAATCAGGCCAATCGTCAAGGGTAAGTAGAAGGTTAGTAAGGCAGCAGTATCCTTTTCTAAAACTGTGTTGCGCTCCCGGAAATAGCTTATTTTCTTCAAGGTATTTGCTCACTTTGTTCGCCACTATCCTTTCCAACACCTTGCACACGGCGGACAACAGGGTAACAGGCTTGTAATTTGCGGGCTGTGAAATCCGGGAGATTATATCGGATTTCCATTCCGTCTGTTTGACCAGCGATTAGCAGAATAACTGAGTCAGAATTCCACATAGAAATTGTGCAAAATGCTTGAGTATATTGGGCGTAATTTTATCATAACCAGAGAAATATAAGCGTAATTTGCGTGCAATCGTTTAGAGTAGTTTTTTGGTAACGTATCAGTTCTGACACAGAAGCTTCGTAAGATCAAGGGTGATAGTCAATACAGGAAACATGATTAAGTAGTAGTTAACCCACCATCACTTATTTTACCTTACCGCTAAACAGCCTATAGTACGCCTACAGTGTGTCACGTCTCGTAGGAATGAACAGGATCATTCGCCAGTATGGACCTGAAGTCTGATTTGATGAGCGGTAGTTTATCGTAGTACAGCATTTGTATTGATAGGTTTCCAATAGACAAAAAGTTTTATTTTCACTTCTTTATTTTGTGTTAAACATTCCAAAAATGGAAGAGTGCCGGTGCAGGATTCCACTTCCTTTTTGACCGTAATACATGGGTCTTTTTCATTTAAATAGTTGAAGATGGCCTACAACTGATCTCCCTGATAATAACAAATATGTCATCAACATAGCGCCACCCCAATTTTGGCTTGAATCCTATATTATTAAGGGCTGTTTTCTTGAAATTCTCCATATGCATGTTTGCAAGTACTGGACATATCGGTGAACCCATTGCCAACCCTTCTTTGTGTCTATATAATTGCTCATTAAATACGAAGTGGTTCATGCATAGGCAGATCGATACGACGTTTATAATTTGCTGGACGCTCAATTTTGTGCGATCTGACAAACTGACATCAGATCTAACGAACTTGGTGTATCGACGTTGGTGAACAAGGCTTTCACATAAAAGCTAACCGTTATTTCATCGTCATCCATTTTTACCGACATTAAGCGTGCTGCAAATTCATATCCGTTATTGATGAACGAGTCTGTATAACCGACTAAAGGTTTGAACAAATAAACCAGATGTCTAGCTAACTCGTGCGCCAGTGATCGGATACCGTCGACGATAGGTTATACAGGAATGCTTTCTTTATTTATTTTAAGTAGGACGTAGAACCTTTTAATTAGCGTAGACTTGGAATACAGGTTATACCACAAGCCCGTTCCCAAACTTTACGTAACGCTAATTCAGTACATAGAGATTACCATTTTGCAGTTATTCATTACATTTTTCATTTCGCCATTATATATCCGTTCATAACGGCCGTCGTATGAGTGTACCCCAACCTTGTCTAAATAATCGCTTTTGTTCAAAATTACCGTTACTTTACCTTTGTCAGCCTTAGTAATGGCTATATTTGTATCTTGTTTCAGCGGTAGAAGTGCTTGTCATTCGTGTGAATCAAGGTTTGCATCGCCTTGTTCCTTGTATTTGATGACATCAGCGATACAGTTTTCTTACCGCGTGTGACTGTTTATTGGTAAGTGCATTTAATAATTCATCAATACAGGGGATTTGATCCTTAGCCTTTAGAAAGTTCTGGCTTTTGCAGAAATTCCATCCTTTCTCCAACAATCTTTGTTTAGCATTAGAAAGTTGACGATTAGAACAGCTGAACAGCTACACACACACAATATTATTCTTTACTCTTGTTTCATCGCTAGAATAGAACCAGATCAATATCTATGTGAGAGTCTAAAGTGTTACACAATGCAATCACGCTTATTTCCGCACGTATCGCATGATGCTGACCTTTTGTATTGGAATGTTATTCACCATCTTGCCGCACAATAAAATTCCAGTGGAGTAGCACTTTGCACAAAAACAACGAGAACAATAGTTTTGGCAATCGCAACATTATTGCGTGCAGATTTGCACCTCGCTATTCAGCAAACCAGAGTTTCTCACACGTTCACTTGAAAAATCCACATCCATCTTCGTTAACGCTGTTTAGTGCGTTCATCACCAGAATGTGCTTAGCGCCGCCGGTAAACATTTTTAATAGAACATTGTGAAAACCTTTGGTAACAGAACTGACTTTTATGAATGACACGCTTTTTATTAATAAAGCTGTATAACCGACTTAAGGTTTGAACAAATAAACCAAATGTCTAGCTAACTCCTGCGCAGGTGATGGGATACCGTCGACGATAGGCCTTACAGCGTTGTCTTTATGTATTTTAGGTAGGCCGTAGAACCTAGGAGTTAGAGTAGACTTGCGATACAGGTTATACCACAAGCCCTTTCCCAAACTCTCCTTAACGTTATGCAAATAACCAGAGACTACCGTTTTGCTGTTATTCATTACCCTTTTCATTTTACCATTGTCTATCCGTTCATAAGGGCCTTCGCGAAGTGTACCCCAACTTTGTCTAAATAGTCGCTTATGTTCAAAATTACCGTTACTTTACCGTTACTCAAAGCACTAAATTGCTGGTTGCTAGAATGCATTCATGTATTTTAGGTAGGCCGTAGAACCTAGGATTTAGAGTAGACTTGCGATTCAGGTTATACCACAAGCCCATTCCCAATCTCTCCTTAACGCCACGCAAATTGCTAGAGACTACCGTTTTGCTGTTATTCATTACCCTTTTCATTTTACCATTATCTATCCGTTCATAAGGGCCTTCGGATAAGTGTACCCCAACCTTGTCTAAATAGTCGCTTATGTTCAAAATTACCGTTACTTTACCGTTACTCAAAGCACTAAATTGCTGGCTGCTAGAATGCCTTTTTGTATTTTAGGTAGGCCGTACAACCTAGGAGTTAGAGTAGACTTGGGATACAGATTATCCTACAAGCCCTTTCCAAAACTCTCCTTAACGCCACGCAAATTGCTAGAGACTACCGTTTTGCTGGTATTCATTACATTTTTCATTTTACCATTATCTATCCGTTCATAAGGGCTATCGGATAAGTGTACCCCAACCTTGTCTAAATAGTCGCTTATGTTCAATATTACCGTTACTTTACCGTTACTCAAAGCACTAAATTGCTGGTTGCTAGAATGCCTTTTTGTATTTTAGGTAGGCCGTAAAACCTAGTAGTTTGAGTAGACTTGCGAAACAGGTTATAGCACAAGCTCTTTCCCAAACTCTCCTTAACGCCACGCAAATTGCTAGAGACTACCGTTTTGCTGGTATTCATTACATTTTTCATTTTACCATCATCTATCCGTTCATAAGGGCCCTCGTTTAACCCTTTAGCGACCAAAAGGACCATACGGTCCTCTTTTGGATAACTGTTCTAATAATTAAACAGTGAACAATATTCGGTTGCTGCGAGGTTTGAACGAGTCCAGACATGTCGAAGCATCGTTCTTAGACTGTCTGGCTCTCAGTGTGCGTCATTCCATCAGTATGCAGAAGGTCTTTGCAAAATTTACAAAAATATTTTTTCTTAATCAGCAAAAAAAGTTGGTCGCTAAAGGGTTAAGTGTACCCCAACCTTGTCTAAATAGTCGCTTATGTTCAATATTACCGTTACTTTACCGTTACTCAAAGCACTAAATTGCTGGTTGCTAGAATGCCTTTTTGTATTTTAGGTAGGCCGTAAAACCTAGTAGTTTGAGTAGACTTGCGAAACAGGTTATAGCACAAGCTCTTTCCCAAACTCTCCTTAACGCCACGCAAATGCAGTTGGATGTGAAGTGAGACGGACGCGGGGGGGCGTGGGGCAGGCAGACATGTTCACTAGGGGATGACAGACGCTAGCCGTCATATAGGACCCTGCGGGGATTACAGTGTACCCCAACCTTGTCTAAACAGTCGCTTATGTTCAATATTACCGTTACTTTACCGTTATTCAAAGCACTAAATTGCTGGTTGCTAGAATGCCTTTAGGTTCCCAAGGTTGTCACAGCCGGGGGTGGTGGTGGGGATAAGCTCCCGCTACCTACAAAATGCTCCCATACGGCGTGCGTTTCAAATAGCCTCTGACAACCGAAGCCCAACTCCTGGCCTGCTCGTGGCGGAACTGCTTCTTCTAACAGGAGAAGGGGCGAAGGCGGGTGCCTGGCGCCTCAAAACCAGTTCGCTTCGGGTAGATGGAGCTCGTCAGCCTGGGAGGGCAGTCCATCTAGTGGATGGAAACCCTGACTCCAAACCTCCGCTTCCTGCGGATTACACAATCACATTACTCCGCCGAGGACGGTCCCAAGCCCGTCTGCAAAAGTAGGAGGGTTAGACGCGGGGTCAGCAACCCCACTATGTAAAAACCTCAAACCGCTACTGAAGCCAAAGCAACATGTCATACCAAAGTAAGATCTCCATGCTTGAATCGAGAAGAAACCTCATCTGAGGTAAAAATGAAGCAGACTGGTGAAAGCCCACCGGAAGCCAGTCAGCAGATGAATCTTCTGTCGATGAAAGCAACAACTAAGATTGCCACATGGAAAGTCCGTACGATGTATGAGACCGGAAAGGCTGCACAGGTCGCGAAAGAAATGCAAAAGTATGGTATACAACTGCTGGGAATATGTGAAAGCAGATGGAATGGATCTGGCATGCTGATTTTGACATCCGGGGAACGGATTATTTACTCAGGTCATGAAGATGAGAACCATAGTCATTCGGAAAGCCTCGCCATTATGTTATCCCAGGCGCTCTCATTGGATGGGAACCCGTTGACTCACGGATAATCACAGCCAGATTCAACTCCAAGGGGAGAAATGTGACGGTAATTCAATGTTATGCACCCACAAACAATGCTAGCCTTGAGTCGAAAGAAGAATTTTACGTGCGTCTGCAGTCTGTCCTAGACAAGACACCCAAGCGCCTATTAAGGGTGACACTGCGAAATAAATCTGAAATGGAAGAAGTCATACTCAATGCGTATCTACTCGGTGCTTGTCCCGGTTTGACCTGCCGAGTACAAGCCGACATACCTTGGTGGGAAAGGAAAGGTCAATCCACTCGTCGAGACCACTCTACTTCACGTAGTTTAATATTCCTCGATGTCCCCGAAAATGTTGATGTAGTATCAGCATCGGAATCAAAGCAACATGATTTGAAGCAATGGTTATACATTGCCGATGATATTGGATCTCGTGATTCCATTGTAGTAGATACTTTTAGAATACCTAGATCCTCCAACTACAAAGGCAATGGGCCCAGTCCTCTGAAAATCACTTTTCTAACGACTGAAATGGCTATCGCTATGAACACCGACGGGAAATCTAACCGCTCAAAACTTCCACCAGACGTGAGACTAAGTGTGCCCAAGCGTGTTCCCTCACTGAAACCCAGAGAACCATCGCAACCACAGCCTGATTGCAATCTTGTTATTGGCAGTTAAAATGCTACCCCAAAAAACGAAAAGGGTCTGGCTCATCGCGAGTCGGACCAATAGCTACAGTACACGATTCGACATTGTGTAAGACAAATACGATCAGGTGCATATATACAAATGCTCAGTGTTTATCTAACAAATTAGCTGAACTATGTGAGCTTTGTGATAGACTTTCCCCCGATTTGGTGGCAGTTACAGAGACTTGGTTCCAGCCCTGCATGACTGATGCTGAGCTTTTGATTCCGAAAATGTCACTACTTCGTCGCGATCGTGATGGAAGATCCGGTGGTGGAGTTGCAGTCTACTATCACGAACGTTTAGCGCAGTGTAACGTCATCGATCATCCTGACCTCAACCTTCCTGATACGATGTGGTGTTCAGTAAAGCTAATCAATGGAGATGAATGTACGATCGGCATCATTTACCGCTCGCCATCATCCGAAAGATCATACAATGATAAGCTCATCGAATCATTGCAACACATCACAAGATGCCAGACTATGCAATTGCTAATCATTGGCGATTTTAATCTCCCGCATCTGTTTTCGAGAGGTGAGCACTCACTGCATTCGTTTGAACATAAATTCAAGGAGGTTATAGAATTTGCTTCACTACACAATCACGTTAACCAGCCAACTCGCTGGCGGGGTCTTGACCAACCTTCAACCCTTGACCTTGTTTTAACGCCTGAGGCAACCGCAGTAGAGGGTATACAATAACTGGCACCACTGGGGAAGAGTGATCATATTGTGCTTTTGTTTGATTATGTATGTAGTGCGGAACGATTGTGTGAACAGACGAAAGTCATAAGGAAAATACAATTTGAATCCTTAAATATCAGTCTCCGGGATGCATACACTCATGAGTTTGATTCAATGGATCCTGGCTCATATTACAATTAGTTTCTAAATTATCTCAATTCGAAGATTTACGAAAACTCGATTTTTGTACCACACAAATGCAGCTACAACAACCAGTTTGTTATTCGAAGTAGAACGAAGAAATGGTTAGCTGTTAAGCGAGAGTCTTGGGTAACTCATAAGAAGTTTGGTACGGAAGAAACTTGGAAGCGATTCTGTAAGATACGGAATAACGTCACGACTCTTGTAAGAGAAGATCGCATGCAATTCCAATGGAACTTGCTTAAGAGAATGGAAAAGAATCCTAAGCTTCCCTACAAGATAGTAAATGAACGATCAAAGATCAAACCAGGTGTATTCTCTGTACTAACACCTCATGGATTGACCCACACTGCCCAAGATACCGCCGACGCTTTAGCAACGTTTTACTCATTTGTCTTCAATCCAAAGCGTTGTATACCATATCAAGTTTCATCAAGTTCACCACATTTCGAATTATTAAGTGAAATGACTATCAACGAATACATGGTTGGGCGGGAACTTTGTCGACTAAACGAAAAGAAGTCCCCTGGCGCAGACAAAATTACCCCCGCCGTACTTCGCAGGTGTCGCGTTGCTTTGACTGCTCCTCTCACTCGCATATTCAATATCAGCTTAAATGAAGGAAAAATACCACCGCAATGGAAAGCAGGGATGATAACTCCTATTTATAAAGGCGGTAGCCGTTCAGACACAGCAAACGATAGACCGGTAACGTTACTTCCGGTGATCTCCAAATTAATGGAACGCATTGTGACTGCGCGCATGAGAGAACATTTTGAAAACCAAAATATTTTGACCGCAGCACAACACGGTTTTCGAAAAGGTCGCTGTTGCTTATCTAACCTTCTTACAACGTTCGAGGATTGGACCAATGCACTAGACGAAGGTGAGGCTGTACATGCTTGCTACATTAATATTTCCAAAGCTTCCGATAGAGTCAACCATGACATCTTAATTAAAAAGCTCGAATCTTATGGAATAACGGGAATATTGCTGAATTGGATAAGGGACTATCTTACTGATAGACACGTCCAAGTTCGCGTTGGCAGCACCTTATCTAGAAAAATAGACGTCACGAGTGGAGTTCCGCAAGGCTCAGTGCTTGGACCTCTTCTATTCTTGGTGTATATCAACGATATAGTAGAGGATATTGGATGCAACTTGATACTATTTGCTGATAATATTAAAATTTGGAAACGTGTCAGGTCTGTTAATGACTGTGTGGCATTACAACGGGATCTAAGCATCTTATTTCGTTGGTCCCAGTTAAATGAGTTACCATTTAACCCTACGAAATGTAAAATGCTGCAGCTTGGGAAATCTCTGCACCACAAGTATCAGCTTGGCACGCAAGATCTCGTCTGGACCACAGCAGAAAAAGATCTGGGTATCTGGGTTTCGTTTAACCTGAAGCCGGGACAGCATTGCCGGATGGTGTACAATAAAGCTTGCCGTATCTTGAGTCTTCTCAAAAGGATATTCCGGATTTTTACGCCCGAAACCCTACCTCGGGTAATTAACACGTATATACGTCCTGTTATGGAATATTCCATCTAAGCCTGGGCACCATGGCTGAGGAAGGATATCGAACTACTCGACAGGATTTATCATCGTGCTACAAAGTTGGTCTCCCGGTACAGAAATTTGCCTTTCACAGAGCGAATGTTAAAACTGAACCTACAAGATTTTACCCAACGGCGGATACGTAGTGACCTTATGTTGACCTTCAAAATCATGCATTCTGTAAACCATCCCCTTAAACACTTGCTAAAGCCCAATGACCTTACTAGAACACGAACACATTCAAAGGCTTTAAGCATTCCACATTCTCGATTGGATATACGTCGTAATTTTTTCTCCGTAAGAATTTGTTTCACTTGGAACTATTTGCCTGAAGAAATCACACGATCAGAATCTGTTGAGGTTTTCGCTTCCAAACTCGATGAGTTTATGACGAACCATCCGGTATATGACTGTCCCTATTGATTTTTGAGATATTTTATATTTTTTTTATATATATTTTTATATGTTCCATATACCTTGTCATCCTATGGTTATTGTTAAGCTTAATGCTTTTTCTACCATACAATTTTCTGAGTTCTGAGTTCTGAGTATGGATGACCAAAGAAATGTGTTGTAAGGGATGGGGATGTGAGCAACACATTAATGTGGACGATCAATGTTATGAAACGAGGATGTTTCCAAGAGACTTTTTGCAGTGGCTTTGCTAGAAATTTATGTTACAGGCGGAAATTGTGAACTATGTGCATAGTATCAAAAGGCGTTTTCTTATATCATTTATTCTACCAACTGTGAAACTTCCTAGACAATTTGGCCAAGACTCGTAATCTGCACTCTCACAAACATTCACTCAATTAGTGTATACACTTTTCATTAGCATGGTTTTGGTGACTGTTGTGAGATTATCTCATATAACAGCATGTGCGAGACTGCATTGAGGGCTGTATGTCAAAAACCATCAATGTCACCAGCGGCCTCCATCAAGTTTCAGTGCCCTGGCCTATCCTTTTTTGTTATACATGATGTTTCCCAAGTATTACCATGCAAGATGGTACGTTTTTCTAATGCCAGAAAAATAATGAATTAAATCTGATCCACTGAATACTGTTCAATGCTGAAAGAGCAGTCGGATGCTCAGTATATTTGGTCTCAAATAGATCTGAGGGCTTTCAACAAACGTAAATGTAAAATGTTGCAACTTGGCCGGCAATACGAGCACACATATAATTTTAAACATACAAACCTCACTTGGAGAACCACTAAGAAAGATCTTTGTATCTGGATTAATAATAATATGAAGCCAAATAGCCATTGCCAGAAAGTCTTCAGCAGGGCATGTGGTATCTTGGGAATGCTGAGGGGAATAGTTGGATGGTTCTCCAAAAATAACCTCCACGCATTACTGAATTAATTACTAAATTACTTATTTACATCCATCCAACGTTAGAGTACATGATCCCACCGTGGCTGTGAAAAGCCATTGGATTGCTAGATAGAATGAACCACCGAGACATGAAGCTAGTTGATGGGATGCAGCACATCCAATATCAAGAGCGAATGGCCATGCTGGGATTGGCTGATTTCAATCAAGCCGTAATGAGGCGACAGCTGTCCACAATTTGTTCTTCTTTCTCCGTCGATTAGTAGGAGGAACCACGATTCTAACATACAAAATGTATTCGATATATCAAATCATCTCATACAAGGATGATCAGAATGATGAACGAGAATACACTACTATTAAACTATAAAATGAAATTGTATACTGTCCGTGTTTGTTTAACTTGGAACACTCCAACATCTACCGTTACACATTCAATTCAGACCGAAATGTGCTGCACCAGTAGTCAATTAAACTAAATATCTTTCAACATTCGCAAGTGAAGAAGTTTGCAATTTGGGAACCCATTTCCGTTCTCATAAGAACTTTGCAGTCACACGATTGAGTGGTACATATCATGGAAATATCTTGGCATCTGGATGACCGGATACTTGAAAAACAGTCAGTCGTGAATTTAAAACGATTAAGGCCATTGAATTATTTCT
>JACCGJ010004729.1:0-21035 GCA_013407085.1 Atriophallophorus winterbourni
AGAATTTGACAATCTTCTATGGTGCGTATGCTAGTCCAGACTTCGATGTCATTCGCAAATAAAATGATTTTGCTGCGTACGATTTCATGTATATCGTTCACGTACACGAGAAAGAGTATTGGCCCCAAGATTGAGCCTTGATGTACGCCACGCGTAACTTTTACTGGGTTGGATATTGCCCCATGAACTCGAACCCTTATAACTGTACCAGACAAGTAATCATTTATCCAGGCAAATAGTCTGCCGCACAACCGAGCTGCTCCAATTTTTGTGGCAGTATGCTGTGGTTAACACGGCCAAAAGCTTTAGACATGTCCAAGTAACAAGCATGGATAGGGCATCCGTGGTCCACGGCTCGAGTCCAATTATCAAGAGTTATGAGAAGATTGGTGAGGCAGGAGTGTCTTGTCCTGAATCCGTGCTGTGCGATGGAAATCAGATTATTTTGTTCCAAATGTTTAATCAGTTCATCAGCTACAAGTCGTTCGAGAACTTTAGAGACCACTGGCAGCAACGTGACTGGTCTGTAGTTAGACACATCAGATCGGATCCCTCCTTTGTATATCGGAGTGATCAATCAACTTTTCCAGTCAATATCAACCTTGCTACAATTCAAGGACAGGTTGAAAAGGTCAGAGAGTGGTGAGAATAGAGCATGGGCGCATTGTTTTAGGATGAATGGTGTTATTTCATCAGCACCCGGGGATTTTTGTATTTAACCCGCGTAGCTTTACCAGGACACTCTCGAGTTTCACAACGATTTCGTATATTGTATTCTGCGATCTGATTGGAGGTATATAGTAAGATGCGCGATCGTTAGGGTAGAACACTAGAGTAAAATTGAGCGAGTTTGTTAGCTGCTTCGAGAGCTGTGGATGTAGTTCCAGTCGTAGTAAGCAAAGCGGAAACACCTGGGTTTACTCTGGCCGTGTTCGAATCCGGATCACGAATTTAAATCCATTTTTCAGGTTTTGGAAAGATATTTTGTTTGAAGTTCTATTTTTCATTGATTTTCTGAAGTATCGATGACCAGCATTGCTGGACCTCAGTGTCCAGTCGGTAACTTCTTGAAGAGCCATTGATAATGCAATCGTATCGATTTTTCGTATCAATTTCTGAGCATCACTTGCTATTTTCGCTTCAGATATATTGTCGAAAACAATGACTACATGATCACTCTTTCCAAGTGGTGCTTCATAGCGAATATCCTCGAAGACATTTTCCTCGCTCGTGAGAACAAGATCTTGAATGGACGGTGTGTTTGTGCTTCTGAAGCGAGTGCTGCTTGAGATGTGGTTATATAAAGGAATTTCGTTGAACATTTTGTAGAAGAGGTGATCAAAAGAATTCACCGGTGGAATCTCGCTTTTTAGTAAATTCGGGAGATTAAAGTCACCCATGATCAAGACGTTGTTTTGATATCTGGAAACAACCAGCTGAGTGGTCTCAATTAAACTAGCATTGTATGCTTCGTCTGCTGACGGTGGTCGGTAAATCACACCAACAGCACAGTTTTCACATGTTGCTAACTCAAGTGAACACCAAAGTGTATCATCCAGTATCAAATCATTATCCGTGATTTCTCTGAACGTGAGGTGTTTATAATAGTAAATAGCAACATTTTGCAGGGTTAAATGGTAAATCATTTTACTGCGACCAAGAAAATAAGTTGCACAGATCCCATTGTAATGCCATACACTCATTAACAGACCTGACACTTTTCGATATTTTAATATCATCGGCAAACATTATCAAGTTACATCCAATATACTATACTATATCGTTCATATACACCAAGAATAGAAGAGGTCCAAGCGACGCGCCTTGCGGAACTCCACTTGTGACGTCTATTCTTCTAGAGAAGGTGCTGCAAACGTGAACTTGGACGTGTCTATCAGTAAAATATCTCTTATCCAATTCAGCAACATTCCCTTTATTCCATAAGTCTCGAGCGTTTTTATTATAATGCCATGGTTGACTCTATCGAACGCTTTGGAAGTGTCGATGTAGCAATCAAGTACAGCCTCACCTTCATCTAGTGCCTTGGTCCAATCCTCGAACGTCTTAAGAAGATTAGATACACAGCAACGATTACTTCGGAAACCGTGTTGTGCTGCAATTAAAATATTTTGGTTTTCAAAATGTTTTCCTATGCGTGCAGTCACAATGCGTTCCATTAATTTAGAGATCACAGGAAGTAGCGTTACCGGTCTATAATTTGCTGTATCTGAACGGTTACCACCTTTGTATATAGTGGTTATCATCCCGTCTTTCCAATGCGATGGTATTTTTCCTACAAGTAAGCTGAGATTGAATAAGCGCGTGAGAGGAGCAGTCAAAGCTATTCGACACCTGCAAAGTATGTCGGGAGTAATTTTGTCTGCGCTTGGAAAGCATTAGTGGATGAACAGGTGTATCCTATGAATATCTATTCTTCTCTGATAAGTGCCAACGCAGAAACCTAACTTCCAAATATTTATAACAATGACCAGCGATTTACAATTTCCGTGCACGACAACTGATGGAACGACGAAATCGGCAGTGGCTACAATTCATTATTGATGACGCACACAAACGACTTGAAAAAGGCGTGACGTGGATAACAAAATATGAATTATTACCCAAACAAGATAACACCGGCGGGAAAGCTTGGGTCAGAATCCTGTCCGACAGACCCCTGACTGAGGACGAACACCGATCATACTGAATTCCTAAATAAATTGGAGTCAATACTGAAATCTCACATCTTGACAGAAGGCGCACGAAAAGATTTTCACCAACGAATTTTAACTGCGCTCACCAGCAATTTGGAACATTGCACGCTCACTAAACAAGAAACAACGTTTTTGAACAGATTGAAACAAGACAAAAACATAGTTATCCTCCCTGCCGACGGAATAACCCCGAAAATATTGAAGCAATTTGCGAGTTTGGTGTACAAACCACTCACTTATCTTTTCGAGCAAACACTGGCAAGTGGAGTGATTCCTACAGATTGGAAACGAGGAATAATTTCTCCAATTTACAAAGGTGGAAATCGCTCCGATGTTTCCAACTACCGACCCGTTACTCTGTTACCAGTGATTTCAAAATTACTTGAGCGACTCATTGTTGACTATCTAATGAAACACTTCGAGAATAATCAGTTGCTTTCGAGGAACCAGCATGGATTCAGACGAAATTATTCCTGTTTGTCTAATTTACTGGTAACGCTAGATGATTGGACAAAATCGGTAGATAAAGGACAAGCAATACACGCGTGCTACTTGGATATTTCAAAAGCATTCGATCGTGTTGACCATTCCCTACTACTGTAGAAGCTTGAAAGGCTTGGTATCACTGGAAAGTTGCTGAATTGGCTAAATGACTACCTATCAAATCGCACTAACCAGGTACGTGTTGATGGTGCCTTATCCAAACCAAATGCAGCAACTGGCGGAGTTCCCCAAGGCTCATTCCTTGGTCCGATCCTCTTTCTGGTTTATGTCAATGAAATACCGGAAATTGTTCGATGTAACATTTCGTTATTTGCGGACGACATAAAGATTTGGCGCATCATTCGTAGTCCGGAAGACTGTCTGCTATTACAAAAGGATCTTGATACGCTTCACAGCTGGTCGTTGGAGAACAAACTGCCGTTTAACTTCAACAAATGCAGGATCATGAATGTGGGGAATCGAGTAGAGTTCACATATCACATAGGTTCTCATGTCCTTGAAAATTGCAGTGAATAAAAAGATTTGGGTGTCTGGATATGCTCCAGTTTAAAAACATCACTTCAAACTAACAGTGCCTTTAAAAAAGCAACACGTGTTCTAAATCTACTCAAACGTGTATTTGGGAAATTTTCGCTCAAGATATTCCCAAGGATCATGAATACATACTTGCGACCAGTCATGGAATACGGTGTGCAGTCATGGTCTCCGTGGCTCAAGAGGGATGTGAAACTTATGCAGCGAATCTATCACCGCTCAAAGAAACTAGTTCTCAGCATCCGAAACAAACCATATAAAGAAAGGATAGCTCAACTGAATCTGTTCGATTTTCCCTATCGACGAATCAGAGGAGACCTTATCTTACTTTACAAAACTTTTCATACCCCGAACCATCCCTTACAGGATTTATTCACGCGAAAGGATACGATGAAATATCGGACCCATGAATATGTGCTGATCGTTCCCCATTCCCGTCTGAACTGTAGAAGGTATTTTTACTCTGTCCGTGTCTGTTTTACTTGGAACAGTTTACCTTCAACCGTTGCTCACGCCACTAACTTGCATGACTTTAAAACGAAATTAGACGAATTTTTATTGCATTATTCATTTCCAGAACACTTATATACTGTTTAATCTATGTTCTTATATTGTTTATACACTTAAATTTCAATTTTTACCATCCTATGGTTGTTGTTGAGCTTGTAGCTTTTTAGACCATTAAAAACCTTGAACCTGGAATTAAAACAAGAACGACCGTGGTAATGAACAAGGCAGATTTAATCGAGAAGCCTGAGTAGCTATTTCAAAATGGAACAACATACAGACAGATGAACGAAGATCAGACTAAACGACTTGAAAGCAAAAGCATTTCAACCATAAAAAAGTGAAGTGTATGGGACAACTAAATGGATTGGAACAAACTAGAATGAAGCCGGAAGACCCCACCATATCAAGATTCTACGGATTACCAAAGTACACAAAGAGAATATTCCATTCCTTACCAGGAGGGACAAAGTACAAGTTATCGAACTACCTGAGAAGAAGACTGTTATATCTGGTGACAGACTCGTAAGATTTCGTCAACTCTGTAGAACAATTTATCCAGAAATTGAAGAATGTGAATATCTATGAAGATGGACTAATGTTTTCTTTCGACGTAATAGCCTTATTTATTTCAATCGATCAAACAATCGCGAAGCAGCGTGTCTACAGGAAAATGTAACCGACCACAACGGTTTCACCGTAGTCACTCACTTCTGATTCATCAAACTGCTTCATCCTAGCTGGCCATGTTCCAACCACTACAACGTTTTACCTCTTAGGCCAAAATTTTTAAATCGCATAGCAAACAATGTATGATGCATTTGCTCTTGCGTTCATAAAGGATCTTGCATAAACTGTTCTCATGCAACTCCTTCTTTACCTGAATTTTTGTGGATACGATATTGATACGAGTGCCACCTTAAACTTAGTATATTCAATGCTGATAAGCCAAAATAAGTGCCAACTCCGATATCAGCGATGCGATGGTAACTGTTATGAAAGCTATGATTATTTCGAGGGATTTGGTACTTGTAAGTAGTCTCTTGACTGAAAAATGTCTATTGCAATCCGAAAAAACAGCAACTTAACGCTCAAGTTTTTTATTGGTTATTGATCTAACTTCCACTAAGCGTCAGCATGATAGTGTAAAAATGTGCGCTGCGTTTGAATAATATGAAAAATGATATTTCTATGCTATGTTGTAATGAATTGCGTGTTCGCGTATCAGGATTTTCTGTAGGGTGTTTACTGCGAGTAGTCGGATGATAGATCGTTCAGATGAAATTTATTTACTCTCTGTGAGAAGCGTATGAATATCATATATCATATCATAAACAGTCTCGGATTAGTTCAAATGCAAATTTACATAAAATATTCGAAGACCACACAGAATAATGCAAGGTAAAATTTTAGTTACGAAGGTTTAGCTGTCCGTCTTAATACAGGTAGTTACCGCAAGAATGCCGTTTCAGAGTAGCTGTAGACAATTCGGTATGGGTTATTTTACTGAAAAACCGGAATATCACTAGGTTTGTTTATTTAGAACATCACGTTGTATTCATTTTTATGTGTACTTTCCAAAACTTGAGCTGGGAATCCTTGTAGAATATTAATATTCGTCCAAAATCTGTGAAGTTAAACTGTTTTCAGTGTAGTAATCTCCATTCTAAACTCGCTTCACTTTGAAACGTCTCCGACAAAGCACTTGCATCAGTCAGGAGAAAGCTAGAGCCATGTAGCCATCGATTAAGCAAATGAAAATCGCTAACCCCCATTCCTCCGGAGGAGATTCTGCTTCGATGATTCATGTCTCCATTGTGACCTTTCAGTGTATTCATGGATGAAACCGATTCTGCTAGCCAAAAATGTTTGAACACGAGATTCAGTGTTGCAGATATAAAACGAAACGTCAGTGAAATCAGTCCACATGTAAGCCATAAATTTATCATCACCCCATTCATCATATATGTGCCGCAAAATCCTTACCGATAGGACAACCGCCTGTAATTTCAGGCTTGAGGTATTAACCGGCTTAAGCAGACAAATACCGGCTTTCCCATCAAAAATCTGCAATAGGATTTATCTTCAGGGGATAATTATAACAAGTACGCCACCGCTCTATAACCCACTACGAGACATCCGAAAAAAACATTAAAGCATATATCATACCAATTAAACCCATACAGCTTTCTGCATCGTGGGAGCTCTAACAATGTCACAAGTTGGATCTCTTCTGTCTAGGTTTTCAACGTGCATTTTTCATTACCGTCTAGCTCCTCGAAAGATTTTAGTTCAATTTTGGTCCTCTGAAATACACCTGGTTCAATAATGGGTTTCACGTTGGCAAATACGGTTGCCATTTGAACGTGTTTTCCGTCAATACACTTGTAGATTGTACTTGGAAACAAATCAAATTTGTGTTTCCGACATTAATTAAGTTTACTTAGCGTTTCCATATATTCATTATACCTTCGTTAACATTGATTATATTCAAACATTTATGAAGGCAGTAGCGTGCATCACTCTAAAGTGACGCTATGCTGTTATTTTGAGCGGCCTATTATCAGAATATACTGCTTTTACACTTCACTACGTGTGATTACCAACAGAAGAAAACAAATAGCCGCAAGTTGTTTACGGTTTGTCAAAAGACGTGGAGTGTCACGTGTTCTACTTGCTCCTGCATGCACTTTACATATGCAACTTGCGACAAATCTCTGACCTCGGATTCTGTCGCAATTATTAATGGAGATATTTGTTTTGATATTGGTTACATCTGCCAGGTTTTCAAGGCCAGGCCAATAGCAAGTTTCTTGAAGGTTGAATATTTAGCGACGAACACAAGCTCAAATGGAATCAGATAGACATAAATTGGATGAAGAAACGAAAACGCCTTTAGTGTGCCATTCATACCCAAAAGGATTTATTGAGAATAGAGACCATAGCAACTGCGTGATAATTGAAATAACAAGATTTGCCTAGAAAACCCCGCACATAGGTATTTAAAACATCCGTGTTTGACGGGAATATTAACAGTTTCGAAGTCACGGTAAAAAAATTCATCATTCATTCAGTCCTCTCCGTGCCGGGTGGCACATGAGGCGAAGACAACTTCACGCCAGTGGTTCCGGTCTGTCGCTGCTTCCGTTGCCGTCTGCACCGTGAATCCTTGTGCATGTAGTTCGCGTTCCAACTTTCTGCGCCAAGTTTCCTTGGGCCGTCCCCTTTTTCGTTTACCTTGCGGATGCCAGTGCATGGCTACCTTCGTATGCGAACTGGGATCCATCCTGCAGAAATGACCGAACCACGGATCTGTTGTCATCGTTTCCGTAGCAATGTAGGTTTTACGGGATAGGGTTGCTAGCCCTAAGCCAACCCTCCTCCTTTCTCAGACGGGCTTGGGACCGTCCTTGGCGGAGTTGGTAAAAAGAAATAGTCATTGCTAAACTGAACAACTCAACTTATCAGCCTAATCTCTTAGATGTAAACCTCAGATGGTTAATTACCATAAGGGCTGGGCCACAAGAAACGGTTTTCGAAGCTATTCAAACAAGATTTTGGTGTAGTAGTATAAACTATGGAGCTAAAAGGGCGGTGAAAATTACCACTTCGTATGTAAATTGTATGAATTGTCAATCGAATTTCGCTCCCAAGGATGAATATCATTATCTGAGAATAACGATGCAATATGTGAACGACGTGAAAAACGAACTGTTTAATTTTCAACTTCTCAGAGGTTTTCAGAACTCCAACTGCCCCATTCATGCTTCTCTACCATGGTTTGAGCAGAAGTCGTCGTAGAAGTGTCGATAATAATAAAAGATGCTGCAAGAAACGCGTCTCAAGAACAGTCTGATCAAGATTACAAACTGTGGAGGTATCTATCCAAAACAATTAGCTAAAAACATATTACTTGTGGATGCTTTATGATCACACGATTTGTTATATACAAAGAGCGAAGTTCGATCCAACTAAAGCACCCTTCATTGAAAACCGAATTAACAAATGCTATCAAACCTGAATTGGAAGCTAAGAGAATGAAGGCGTCACAAAACTTCAAGTTAAGCTTGCTCAGGATCATAGCCGAAAGAAAAACTAATGGATGGAATTGATCAACTAACACCTAGCGATGCGATTAAAATGGACACCAATGCGACAGATTCAAACAACTGGAACATCCCGACTCCAGTTTTGAGGGACAGTTCATAACAAAAAGCCCATTTGCATGCATTTCCATCACACACCCCACGACTATCTATAACGCTTCATGACTTGCACACCTCAAACTTTCTAAGATATTGATATACAAATTCGCAAACTCGGACGAAAAAATTGACGGACTTAACTAAAATATGTTTGCTTGATTCGCTTAATATTATTGTCATAAAGAAACATGGTTCACTGATTTAGACCGAGTAACCAATCTGAATTTGAATTCAAATTTGAAGGTCAACGTGGAAGTTTACTTCTTATGATATTTTTGCTATTGGTGAGGATATACGAGCTATTTTAAGATCACAAGAAATTTTATACACTTATTCAATTTTATACACTTTCACTGGATTCGAACATGGCCACGACTTTCAAATCTGCAATCTACTGCAAGATGTCTCAAGACGAAGGGGTCTCCGCTGCTTACTCTGTGGATTATTGTCTTGTATGTTCGAAACAGGTTGCTGATAACGTTAAAGCTGTTCAATGCAAAATATGCACCGTATTCGATGTTGTGTAATGAAGCCAGAGATATGTCGCTTACTCCAGAAGAACTCATGCAATATCATTCGCACGATATGTAAGATAAGCCTTCCAGCGACAGGTGTTAAGCTCGCGGGTAATGGACAATGCTGCTGCTAAAACCTCTAAAGATCTCGATGGAGGGTACGTAGATCGTGACTCACCTTCAAAGGAGGACAAAGCCACCCATATTGTGTGGAGCAATTCTGCGTGCAATCCTTATATGTGTGCACTTTTGCGAAAGTTGCTTCCTAATCTGCACTCCGTTCAATACATAGATTTATTTCTGAGGCTGCAACGAACGTTCATGAACTCAAATAGGTCGAGAAGGTCCAGCAGCCGGCTAATGTAATTAGTAACAAAAACAAAAGTTTTACCACTGATGAGAGTATAAAATCCTGCGACATGCTTCACAAACAAATAGTAGATTCAGCAATAAACAGGATTAAACAGGAACGCGATTCCGTAAACTCTGCTCTTGTCCCCTTTTCGACGAATGGGAAAATTGGTGTAACGATACGCACAGCATTTCGACTAGGCCGCGGGCCAGGTGATCGCCCCAGACTTTTAAATATTGTGTCAGACTCAGCCGAGGAAGTGAACTTACAGCTAAATTACAGTACAGTTTAAAGGGTAGCGAACTTTGACTCCTGCGTCATCTCTCTCTATGTGGGTAGACTGCAAGCAAATTATCCTAACCATTTTGGTTTCCTAATTATGTTTTAGATATTTGTGTGGATGAACCAATATTATTGGCAGAAAATTGGTTCAAACACCTTCGTTTATCACCTTGCATGATTAGATATATTTAGATCAAAATATTACTCATAAGCACAGGTCATCAATAATAATAATATTTTAAGTAGAGGCCTCATTCGTCACCGCGAATTGTTCAGATGAGCCATTAGACATTTGAATTCAGCTGCTGCATTTCACTTCAAGTGATAAAGTATTTTCATACTGCAATGGCGATTGTATATTGCTTAAATTCATACTGTGAAATAATTTTTATGGAAGAATTCTCAGGTTTTCAGCATATTTGACAGAAGGCAAGACAAATATTATCTGCGATTTAAGTCAGAACAATCAACTCATATTTTGTTATTAAAATTTAAATTTTTGTACGAATAAGGGCAAAACTGCTAGAACATCTAGAAAAATGAACTCTGAGGCAAAAGTGCATACTTTATTCATAAAGTTCAATGGAAATAATCATGATAATCTAGTATAGTAAACAGACCTGTTTTAAATGCAAAGTTTCACTTCGAATCTGGTATTGTTCATTTTACACAGAAGCAGCCTGGCATTTTCGTGCAACAAAATAAAACGGTAGTGCTTTTAAAAAACTTATAATTGATATTGATTCAAGATTCAAGATTCAAGATTCAAGATTTATGGTTGAAAAAGCAATTACTTCACAATAACCATGCAGTTGGACTATAGGTACAAGTGTATATGTGTAGAAAAATTTTAAAATCAAAATAATTCCGGTAAAGATAGATTACAAATAGTTCGGGGCATAATATGGATTGGCTCTCAGGAAATCGTCCAGTTTAAATCTAAATATAGAAAGTGTTTGAGCTTACCAAATTGGCTGGCAGGGAATTCCAAGCGAAACAAATACGCACAGAATAAAAATACCTGCGGCAGTTCTGATTGGAGTGGGGTATTTCCAACTTGCAGTTGTGACCGTGGTTGTTGCTGGATGTTCGTCGGTGAAATAGTATATCAAAAGGGTGGGAAACACTGTTAAGGATTTTGAATGTGAGGAGGAGGTCGGCTCGCAGTCTCCTTTGTGCAAGTGTCGTCAGCTTCAGTTTACTTAGTCGGTCAGCGAACGGTAGGTTTTCGAGCCCAATGACCAACTTTGAGGCTCTGTGATATATGCGATCCAATAGTGAAATGTCTTTTTGAAGCGGGACGATCATAACGAATGCTTGGTTCCTGCTCTGTGAATTTCGGTACAAATACTCCAGCATAAAGTCTGCTAACAAATCAGCGGTTTGTTCAACGGATTTAGTGAAGCCGGATGAAATTCTTAGGGCAAAGACACCTGGTTTGATATTTGTTCTGTCGTTTACAAGTCGATATAAAAGCTTTGGATTCCGATGCATCTGTGAAATCAATTGCGATTGAAAAGCTTGTTTATCTTCTCGAATCAAGCTGATAACTTTATTTCGCAGTCGTGTAAATTGCATCCAAGAATCAGCTGTATTTGTAGTCTTATGAAACTCCCATGCTATTGCCCTTTGCTGCATCCACTTTTTGGTCCTGCTACGTAGCTTAAATTTGTTACGTCGAGAATTTTTCTTCGGGACGAGGTTTGAATGTTTCTTCAATATAAATTTCAGGTGTTGTAGGAGAGAGCACCAATGACTGTCTGGATCGGAGTAATCCAACTGTATGAGACTAATGCTTTGAAGCTCTGCACAAAGGGTACGGTAGTTTACCTTTCTGAAGCATTTCATTCCGTCAAATTTGCGCCTAGCACTACAAACGTAGTAGAATTCTAGGACAACGTGGTCGCTCCGTCCGATCGGCGGTTTATAGATGATAGTTTCTACCGCGGTAGGATCAGATGTAAGTATCAAGTCCAAGGTAGACGGCCTGTCAGCTCCCCTCATACGAGTAAATCCTTCAACGTGGTTATAGAGGGGTGTGTAATCCAAGACTGCTCGAAGTTCGTGTTCAAATGTCTCTGGTGGATGATCATCACGGTTATATAGCTGGGGAAGGTTGAAGTCTCCCATTATCAAAATTTGAGTGTTGTATCGCGTTGTTACATAGTGCAAAGCAGTAATCAGTTTATTGTTCAGGTCGAGGTTCGCGGTTGGAGAACGGTAAATCACTCCAATAACGCACTGGTCACAAGAAGTAAGAGTTATAGAACACCAAAGCGTGTCGGGTATATCCAGATTTTGGTCATTCATAACTCTGCAAATAAATGATTGTTTGCAGTAGAGTGCTGCTCCTCCGCCATCACTCAAACGGTCACGTCGAAATAAAGTCATGCTTGGTAAGGAGAGTTCTAGATCAGAAAACGAGGTAGTGAACCACGTTTCTGTTATGGCAACTATGTCTGGGTTCGTTTCATCACAAATCTCGGAGAGTTCGTGCAGCTTATTGATCAGGCTGTTTGCGTTCGTATAGATGCACTTAATTGTGTTTTTTTATGAGTAATGACGGGGTGTAAGCTGTTTGGTTCAACAATTTGCTAGAGAGACTTTGTGTGTTTGTATATAAACAATCAATAAAGTTTGTAGTGTTCATATCATGAGAGGTTATTGGGGGTCCGACTCTGTCAGAGCCGGAATGCTCACGTTTTTTTGAAGTGGCGCATGAGATTCCAATTGAACTGTGACACTTGGCGTAGGTTGATCAGTACTATCCGTTTGCTGAATTTCGGTTTTGATCCTGGGCAAGCTAAACTTTGCGTTTTGGGGTAGATATCTTCTGTTTGACTTTCATTCGCGTTTGACATTATCGGTCATTTCGGTTGTCAAAAAGGTTAGCTTCAGAGGGCTAGGACCTTGCACTTTATAGTTTGAAGACATCGGCATCCTGAAAGTGGTTACAAGTATGAATGTTTTAACGCCGATCTTTTCAGCTAAGTATTTCCACTGTTTGTGATCGAGCTCAAACTTTTGAGAAGGATCGTCTGCAGCGTAATCTGGAACACCCAGAAGTACAATACTTCTTGGATTATTTTCCTCTCGTATATAAGATTTCAGCTTTGAAACTTAGTATGCTTTTTCAGCAGTGTAATGCGATAGATCAGTTCCACAAATTTTGGTATATTCAAAATTTGCATCTACCAAAAAATCAGTATATGTAATAAATGATTTGCACTTCTGATAATTAGAAGTACTGTAGATTTGTGTCTCATAGAAAAGTCTTCATTATTATAAGCTGATACGACATAAATATATAACTTGGTCGAAAATTCACTGGACAAATAGAGTGAAATTTTAGGTTGTTAAACTTGGAAATTACACCAAAATCCTACATTCTATTGGGCTGTTGCATAGTTACCCGCTTCTACTTAAAATATTTGTTCTCTTACATAAAGACTGAATGGATAGAGTAGAGTGTAGTCATGTTTGTCACTTCAAAATATCTCTAAAGTTTTTGAAACAGTTAATCGAAAATCTACAAACACACAAGCAGTCAGAAATTCACGATCCAAACCTATCCTGGTTATCCGACCACCTAGAAGACTGCAATTTAAGTTTATGCATGTAAGAAGTGTTTCCAAAAGGGATCCAAAACACCATTAGTGCTCCACAAGGATCTGTTGTACATGAATGATTTACTTAAATAGAAACATCTTAATTGGATCTGTTTGTAGATAATATAAAATTTTGATTATTAATCAGTTCTGTTTGTTAAAGAAAATTGCAAAGATTTAGGTACATTCACGTTAGATGCTGTGGATTATATTTCATTCTACACACTGATCAAGCGCATGAGGACCCTTATCTTACTGCGGCTTTCGGATGAGAGCATACAACACGAAACCGGTCGTGGTGTGTGCGTGTGTGAAGTAAATGCATGCAAATGAGTTTTTGTAGTTTTTGATCAAAGGTTCCTTTGACATATCAATTAAGTTTTAAAAGTTAGGTAAAAATCTTCGTGTGAAGCGACCAGTGAGTTTGGAGTAAATGGAAATCAAGGAAACACTACTGATGGAATGTTCATAGATACACCAGCAGATGGATAGACTTGTTTTGAAGAATATATAAAGAATTCTCGTTAGAATCATCATCTAGGATCAGGAATGCTATTGTCCACTCAATGATGAATTCTGCGGTAGAGACATGGACACGGTGACTGTAGAACGAAATCGCCATCTTCGATAGAATTTATGAACTGATGACAAGTTTGTGTTTGGTTTCATAAAAGTACGCAAAGGGTCTGGGACCATGTGAGTTTGCAGAAAGTTAGAAAAGCCGTTATATAATTCTATCCTTTATACATGTGACTGCCGACTGAAACAATTTTTTTCAAAATGTTGCAATAAAGTGGCTCCAAATATATCTTACCACCTCACATCTCACATTTACTTATCGATTGCGGGCACATTTGTTTATGGTGCGGGCTATATTTGTTTGAAAGTTTTTGCATCAACATGCTTTGAACTCTCCGTGCCTGGCGTACTTTAAAGAATTTTTAAACCAAAACTACGCTAGTTGTGAGGCGTAATTTTGATCTAATCATTTAGTATTTTATCGTAATCTCTTTCACTTTGTAAGCTGTTGTGTTGCTAAGCATACACTTTTAAAACAATTGATCCTTTATTACAAAATAATAAATTTCGAAAGGATTACTGAGAAGCTAAATCTTGCAAGTCCTTTTATAGAAAAAGGTGTAACTTTTAGTATGACTGATCTTATGGAAGGATGTTTTTTTAGAAAATGTATGACTCAAAATTCCACTCTTTCAAGTTAAATTAATCAGTTTTGCAATTATGTTGGCTTCTCGCGTCATTTGTTATGTCAAGTGTAGCAGAAGTCACCTTCATTTGGCACATTTTCCGTATTAGTCAAAACAATGAGCCCTGAGTCCATTTTACGCTACCTTATTTTTCAAAACAATCATGTCTCGAGGTCGTATTTTTGTGTACCTCAAGCTAACACACTCACCAATTGAGAAACGAAGATATTTGCTACAAAAATTGTGCTTAATATTTTTTATGTTATGACTATTGAGAAACATCCAGGGGAACTTAATTATAGTGGATTGAAATTCTAACTTGTTTACCACTATACCACTGTTTGAAGAGTTACTGAACATAGTCATTCTGTCTCCACCTGATGTCGGCAAACAGCCAGAAACAGGTTGTGATGCTTAAGCATGGAGAATGTGAACAACTCATTACATTGGTCATCCAACTGAATCTTTTTAACATGGCCGTAAGTTAGATAAGCAAGTGTTATTCCGGTGAATCGAATCTTACTCATGACATTAGACACAAATAATGCAATTGGATAGTGCTTTGTCAGTGATCTTTGTGGTAGTCTTCAGCCTGATACGAATATGACAATCCTTAAGAAACAAGATGCCTAGCGACTTTAAATGACACATTCTTGTCAGAAATTGTGATAACTACAAGAGTAGTAAACCATTTCGAAATATCTTTTAGTTTTGCATATTCTTTTATTTTATCTCTACCAAAGAGCTTCGAACGAATCACTAACGTTCCACTAAATATTAGGATTTATTTACTTAAACAACGGGAAACAACCAAGTTGAGTTTGTAAATAATGATTTCACCAGTTTTTGGACCCAGGCTAAATATATTCGGTAGCTACGTAGATCGTTGAAATCATTGTCATGGTATGATAAACGATCAATAGAACTTACTAAATGAATATAACTTAGGTTGTTCTTACGCAAACGTGACGATGTTTTGGAATGGCGCTAAACCTTTTCGATATCTACGTAGAACTTGGAAGGCTCTATTCTGGTACGATAAACGTCAAACGGAACTCACTATCATACTGTTATCACAACTTACATTATATTTATTTATTCAGTTTAGATCTTCCCACCATATGTATCATTCGGTATAATTTTGCAATCTTAAACAAGGGAGCGTATACATTTGAACATCATCAAAAACGCGATACCATGGCGATCAGAACCGATATTCACCTCGTTGTCAAAAGTCTATAATATTAGCGTTTTTGCTTAGGAGGATTTCAAATTGCACTCCTGGTTTTACTAAATTAAAAGAAAAATAATCATACTTTTCATTTTGGAAGTGTATTAATTGAGGCGTTTTAAGGCGTTTCCCAAATAAAGATGGAAAACTTATTGTTCCAGAAAATGGAGTCATAATTACCCTATGATTTGATTTTAAACATGTGTTTCATAATAATGCTTTTTAGTAACGGTTTCCAATGTAACATAAAATGTTTACTGTGGCCATAATAATTTTACAGTCGGTTGTGATCTTGGTTATAAGATTATGTTACGAAAGCATCTACGATAGTTTTTTAGCAATTACGAAGAGTTCGAATCTAGTGTTCCAATATTAGGATTCACTGACACAACTTTGTCAATTTAGTGGTTTAGTCATAGCCGTTACACTTCCACCTAAAACTTCGGGAGTATTCTTCTTGAATTAAGATTGTTACTACCTAGCGCAAAAGGTGAATGGCAAAATTGTAACGTCAGTCTACAAAATTCAGTTAACACGGATGCTGTCCAGAGGCACACCTCAGAGCGTTCTAAACAGATAATCAGATCAATAGACACATCCATTATTTCATAAAATAGAACACTTATTTACTGATGATTTAAAATGAAAACGCTATCCTAAGAGTGTACGAAACGTCAATTGAATCAGCTAAAATATCCATTACCTAAAACAGAGCAAAATAGGCGACCTACGTTATGTCTACCATATGCAAAAGACGTACCCAAAGCGATTAGTATAATTTTGAACGCAGTATTAATTTGCGTAACATCTAAAAAAATATACCTTTTCTTTCGGTTTGATGAATCTCAAGGATAAATTAACTTTAGACAGCATTACAAACGGTGCTTATAAAATCAGGTGTACAAATTATTGCGGTGCGTAGACTGCCACAGAACTTCAAAACAAGGAATGACGAGAACTAGGAACGTCTATGTGCTTCATGGATCTACCAGGCATTAATCCGGACTCACTATTAACTGAACATGTTTGGACATTGGCCTCAATATGCGTAGCATTAAGCCTTATAATGAACGCTTGCAAGCGGAGGTGTTTGAAGGCACTAGTCTTTGCCATGTGCAGTTAACAAGATAGATGGGGCTGAAATCTTCACGATATGGCACTAGGCACTGCGACGGACACATTAGTTAAGGTAAAATTCTGCGCAAAATATTCATCGAGTACTATAACATAATTAGCTTTGCATACAATTGTCATACGTTTAGACGTGCACGTGTGAACTGCATTGTCAATCAACCTTGACCTATTTCACGCTGTGCTGGATAAATTGGTTGTTTGATCCTGGTTTATCTACAAGGCTTGACACCCTTAGGATTTTAATAGGCTGTTTAGTGAGACGACCAATTAGAGGTGTCGGTTGGAGTGCTCCTTGATCACATTCCTAGTTTCAACTAATACCATTGTCCTGACGAAGTTTCTGTGTCAGTATTGAAACGTCACGCTAAAACTGCTATAACCGTTTGCTTTTTAAAATTTATTTTCATGAGTGTGCTACACTTCGTTAGTATTATTAAGCCAGACAAAAATGAATATGCCCAATCATTATGTTATCTAGACTACTATCTAAAATATATCAGTATCAATCATCAAGTTTATTACATTTGTGCAAAATTATCTAATTAATTAATTGTCGCTAACTATCAAGTATGATTTTTATTTTTGTTAAAGTTATATTTTTTTCTGGCCTTTCACTACAATAAATACAATAAATTTTATTTTAAACCATATGGAATATTTCCTAGACTAAGCTGATTTGACCGAAAGTGTTTAAATTAGCCCATCCATGTTTAGTTTCAATGGATGTAGGTGCAGACCCATTGTGTATTAGCCAATCAATATGGTCGGTATACATTCACGGTGTCACAAATGCATTGGCCAATCGCAGTAACATTTTCATTGCCAATATACAGAAGATTGAAGCTGTTCACTTACAATGAATATCGATCAACGTTGCGTGATTTCGATGTCAGTTAAACATTCCGACGAAATCAATTCCTCGATAAGGATTCCGTACAAAGAAGACGATGGGAAATTGGAAAACAAAGATGAGATATTTAATGTGGACTATTTATTATCAAATTTTGTAAAACCGTTTGGCTTGTGGCAATGGTCGGTTGTATTGCTATTAACACTTAGCAATGGATCTCCGATGACATTTCCTGTGTACGCGAATTCCGCTCCGCGACACCGATGCAAATTAGAAGAGAACATCGAAACTTTCATCGTACAAAACAATCTCACGTTTGATTATGTTCAGGCCCGCATTTCACCCAATACATCTGGGAAGGTCTTTGGCAGGATATCTGGTTGCAATCGAATCAAATTAAACTGGAGTAATGAAGAAGTGGAGCGTGTTTTATTCTCCGGCCAATCTGATATCCAATCCTCGGAACTTGAGCCATGCCCGTTTGGGTACATCTTTGAGGACAGCGTTTATCATTACCCGGGAAATGTGATTGCTGAATTTGAAACAGTGTGTGATCAGGCATGGTTAGTCCCGATGAGTACATCAATTTTTATGTGCGGATCCGCGATCGGAAACTTCATTGGTGGTTGGTGTGGTGGATATATTGGACGCCGTCGTACCATAATTTTACTGGCTTTGATTGAACTGTTAGGAAATGTTTGGGCTACTTTAGCTCAGTCGCATTTAAGTTACGGAATCGCCCGTGGTTTAGTCGGACTGGGAGCAACTGGCAAGGCGAACGTTTGTGGTGTATTAGTCTTAGAGCTAACACTTGCCCGTTATCGCTCAATTTTCAGAGCAATTCTATCGTTATTTTTAGCGTTCGTTTATCGTGGACTTTTGGCATTATGGGCATATTACATTCCATATTGGAGGTGGTTGAACGTTGCAGTACTTTGCCCAAATCTTTTGAGTATTTTGTACATATTTCTGTTACCCGAATCCCCTCGATGGCTATTTTCTCAGGGTAAATATCGTGATGGTATGCGAGTATTGAAAACCGCTTATCGGGTGAATCATTTTCGTAAAGCTAAACCTCACATGGATACACTAAACGAGTTAGAGAATAAAGCTGCTGTATATGAGAGTGGTGTTCCAAAGATGAAACAAATGACGAGATATAGATGTTCCATTTTTCTTCCTCTTAAGGGAAAGCACAATTTTATTACTACAACATTGTCTACAATGATGATGTTTGGAATTTGTTTCTCTTTCTATGGCCTTCTTTTATATGCTGGATCGGTGAAGACCTACGTCTACCTTTCTGGATTTCTTAACGCAGTAATGGCTCTTCCAGGTCTTTTGATATTTACCTTAATTTATCGTTTTACGCGTTATCGAAAGAGACCGCTTTTGATTATATTCGCTTTGAATTTTATTGTTCTTTTACTCTGTGCAATATACACGGTAGTTTTTAAACCAAACTCTGACACCTTGCTTATAGCATGCTCAAACGTTGCTCTGTGTCTCCTTCAAGCATCTTTGAACATGGGAGTCTTGTATATTCCAGAATTGTTTCCATCCAATATTCGCACAGAAGCACTTGGATTCGTCTTGGGAGTGGCCAAAATGGGTGGAATATTGTGCAGTTTTGTGAACTCTTTGGATATTTACCTCGGTCACGGCAGTCCAATACTCATTTACGCGGGTTCATCATTCCTGATCATGCTCAGCCTATTGTTTCTAAGTGACACGAATGGTGAAAATCTTCCAGATAATTGAGTGAAGCCCTGTCGATCCGGGTTCTCAATAATCGGATCAGGTGTATCTATTATTATTCAGTTCAACTGAAATTTTTATCGTATAATTGCTGTCAAATAATCAAATAACAATATTCAGTTTTATTACGAAACTTATCTCAATCCATGTCGGATTATGATTATTTTTTCAAAATAAAAGAAGTTTGTAAAGAAATACATGCATTATGTTATGCTTCTATTTGAGAAAGTAATCTGCATGAAATTCAGTTTAGGCAATGAATGAGTTATCAATGAAACCTGGAGAACGTTTCAAGTTTAGTACATCGATTCTTTCTTAGGATTACATATTTATTCAGACACAATTCAAATCAATTTATTGGTCTAAAAAGCACATAGCTTTACAAAAACCACAGAATAATATCGGAATTACGAATAACATATGTAGTAAAAGCGGGATTTGTTTGCTTACTGAGCAGTTCAGTATACTTTCTAAAATGAAATAATTACTTCAATTTAATGTTACGGTATATTTTGACTGACTGAACAATCAACTCATAAAAATAACAAAAATAACACCTATAGTTTGTTGTTATTCCCATCACACACATTGCACAACTAGTTTGGTGTAGCTTACACTCGTCTGGAAGTGTCGTATGATCAGGATACGTATGCCGTGAAACAGCGGAGAAACGGTAAAAAATATGTGAACACCTATATCACTTGTGAATGAGGCTGACCACGAGGAAACTTTTCGATCATATGTGTCCACATGAATGCAGATGCGTTAATTCCAAGTGTGACAGAACTGCATGCAATAGCGGAATTTTTGTAGTTAAAACATCTGCATGTGGTGATTGAACTGGTTTTTCGTGCACGTATCATCCTGTTAGGAGGGCGCCCCCTGTCATATAGACAGTGAGCGAACTATCGATCAATCATCAATCAATGTCGATGGTGAGTTCAAATTATGATTTTCGCTTACTGTGATATTCACACATTCGCTCACTTGTGATACTCTTTGCATTAGGTGAATACACGAGTTCAGTGAAGGTTGTGTTCTCTCTGACCACACGGGCTGGGCCAACAGTAGTGCAGTACAGATATAACACATCCAACAGTGGGGCTTCATGTTCACATTTTGTGTACACACATATCATCGCAATTATTTCATTCGCTTTAGTGGAAAAAGAAAACAAACTTAACGAAGAAGGGACAAAGACCTGTGGCTTCACGATCGTATTGTTCTTAACAGATGACGGCATTCCACAAGAAACAGGTCGTGGAATGTTTGAAGAAAGTGCATGCGAACGAGTATAAGTGCAACTTTATTGAATAAACGTAGCATGCGTCGCGAATTTCAGATCATTTATCATATGCACCATGAAGGAAAGCGCTGCATTTTACCCAAAATTTTGTAAATTACAGAATGCGTTAACCGGTCAAATTAGGGGTTATACGTTTGGAGATGCGAATGATATTTCGTTAGAAAAGTTGCGCTCGTAAGCGCTTTGATAAAACTGGAATAGAACTTATTGCACGAAGAAGGCTGAGTTATTTGATAAACTGAGTTTGCATATTTGTGCCACATGTTGATATTCGTTCATCATTAAGAGAGTTTCCTTTTTGCTCGGTGTTTATGTTGTACTGAACTATAC
>JACCGJ010004730.1:0-17481 GCA_013407085.1 Atriophallophorus winterbourni
TGTGGGAAAATCGTTTGTTTAGAGCGGGCCGAAGTGAAGAGATAAGGAAGGAATCAAGGTGTGCATGGCTACTGGGTGGTCTATAAACAACCGCATTCAGGAGAAGACTGTCTTGTTTGAGTGATATTTGGCACCATAGAACATCAGAGTCACATAACGCAGGGTCGCTTAGATGTTCGCAACGAAGCGATTCATGATCATAGAGCAGGACACCACCCCCCCTTGTTGCATGATCCCGTCGAAGTGAAAACATATTGGGGAGAGTTAGTTCCGCATTAAGAACTGCGCTCGATAACCAAATCTCAGTGACGGCTATTAGGTCCCATGCACAAAGGGAGTGGCGGTAACGAAGCTCCGGGAGTTTGCTCATAAAACCAGCAGCATTTGTGTAACAGCATGAAAGGCTGCGCGATTGCAGTGTGTACAATGTGCGATTTGAAGGTGCACTTATTCCACCGGCCCCGATGAAGCAGGCTCCTGGGAGTTTTTTGAAACAGTCGTGTGTACTTCGCTAGCAGACTGGTTTCCATTCGACGCGACTGGTGATTGTAGACGAGGCTGTGGTTTGTCGACTGCGGAGCGAAGTCGAACCTCCGTGGGTGCAAAGCGCTTGTTATCATACCACAACCTCAAGGCGGTACTTACCATATCCTCTGAGTGGAATGTAATTTTCAGAACGCGCGGAGCATTGCCCTTGTAACTGGAGGACTTGGGAAGGCGTTTCACGGCAGTCGTCATAGTTCCTTTGATTTTGCTAAGCTCTTGGATATAGCGACATTGAGAGCAGTCGTGTAGAGTGTTCTTAGCTAAGTCCTCGTTGTTCAGTTCAGGAACACCGTAAATAAAGTTGCTGCGTTTATCATTCTCCGATTTCCAATGGTGACCAGCCTGCTTTTGCATCTGTATTTGAGACCACGGAACGTCAGGAAAAATGCGGATAGGCGAATTCGTATTCCGGAGAAGGTGGGCCGAAAGCAAGACTTATTTTACCTTCGCAGTAGACTCAAGGGTGATTCGTAGTAGACGTGGTGCATCCGCGTGAAGCGAGTTCGGGCGTCTGGAAAGACGTACCAAGGAAACCGCCGTCACTTCAAGTTGCAATTTTTCTCAGATGGCATTCCACTGTTGCACATCGTATTTCCTGCGTGTTTGGAAGCACGGCGAGGAGCTTTCAGACACATTCGTGCATACAATGATCTGGCATTGCGAGCTGCGTTGAGTGGCTTTTGAACTACAGGCAGTTTATCGGTGTTATTTGGTTTCGGTTTAATGGTTTGTCGTTGAGAAGCAGTATGAGGTTTCGATTATCGAGATGCAGTTGGCGTTATCTGATCACCTTCAGGATTTCTGCACGCAGGCTGGGTTCTCACATCTAGTAGGGATTCCAGGCGTTGAAGTCTGGTGACAATCGCGCAGTATGGCTCCGCGGCTAATGGGGACGCATTGGTTGCTATCTACGCGTACGTAGTGTTCTGATGTGTCTTCTGTTGGTCGCAAATTGTTTGGCGTGTCGATGATAGCGGATTTAGGCGTTTTACTACTGCGTTTGTCGGCCAGCTTGTCTCTTCAATGGCGAGCTCGGCACGCAACACATAAAAATAATATTCCTACATTTTTATGCGTTGTTAAACAATCGTAAAGCGATTTTGGAATCTTCGAGCAACTCAGATGCTGCCAAGAATCACAGCGATCGCATTGAAGGGCAGGAACATCGTCTAGAACATACACGGCACATTTTGCGCAGTTGTTGCGTTCGTTTATTTTACCAACGCGACTCATTTCGTTGGAAGAATATTGTGAGTCAAGGGAGATGCAAAATAAATAAATAAATAAATAAACAGCAGACGTGCGTGAAGAATTCGTATCGCTCGCGCAACGAAGAAGCCCTGGCAACCTACGACGGTCCTGCCAGAACATTCTCGCATCGGTGCGCACCGTAAGATGCTATGCAGCATGACTTTCAGAGCCATTACTCTAGGGGGAGTAATGTAGGAATTATTTACCTTTGAGATAATTCTTCAATAATTCCATGCCTATGTTTAAATTCATAAGCGTTTTCCATCATGATGTCATGTGCCGTTTTGTTTGAAACTACATTGCACACACTCACGAGAAGTTTGTGTTAATGCTTGACAAACCCATGTGGTAACGATTTATATATGGAACGAGCAATACGACGGAGGAAATTAAACGACAAAAATATTGATACTTATCATTAATGCAACGTATATCATGGCTAAACCAGTGCTGTATATCTGATAAGATGTCTGAGGACTTTATCGAATGGACTCACATGCATGCCATGAGTCAACATATAAATAAGCCCACAATGGCTGCTTACCTTCGATCCTGGATCTCGTTATTTCTCCAAGCGAATAAATGGTTCGCCAGGTAGATTATCTCACTCCACTAGGAAAAAGTGATCAAGTTGTCTATAGTTCAATAGTTCAATAGTGTATTACGGTATAAAAAACCTAAGAACTTGAACAAACGGCAGGATAGATAGAGCGGTGGGTCGAAAAAGCAAAGAAAGAAATGTTTGAGTTTCCAAGGCCTTATAGCGGGCCCCATTCGCGTTCAGCCTGCACCATCAATGGATTTTTGTGGCATTTGCCGGGTAGGGCGTCAACCCGGGACACAGCTACCCACCACATCCTTCGGAACAGGATCAGTTAAAACTGCGTGTATACGGACTTCCGATACTGGGATCTGGAAGAGCAATGAAACTGACAACGAGTTAGCGGGGTTGTGAGAAAAATGCAAATGGCTCAGAAAGAGAACTTACCGTTGCCACGAGCTAGTGAGTTTTGGGGGGAAAATGCGGTGGGGTTTGTAAAAAAAATGAAAATAGTGTTTACGGGGTAATTGTATCTTGGGAGTGGGAGATTTCATGGAGGTGAGAATCGAGGAGACCTTTGAATGAACCGAGAGAAGCGACCTCAAAAAGCGTGCCTGGAAGAGTGTTCCACTGACTGCATACTCTCACAGAGAAAAAGCTGTGTCGACATTCAAGCCTGCTCTGTTGATGTAACAGTTTGAGCTCATGTCCTCGGAGGTTATTGCTTGGAGAGGGAACGAATAGGGAGTTGCATGGATGGGAGGGGTCAGTCAAGATCCGGTGGGTAAGTAACATGTCACCGCGGTGAAGACGGTAGGTAACGGAGAATATATCTAAACTGCGTAACCTTTCCTCGTAAGACATGTTGTGCATACCACGGACAAGCTTTGTCGCACGTCTCTGGGCTTTTTCGAGAAGGAACACGTCTTTGCATAGCCAAGGCTGCCAAGCCTGTACTGCGTATTCCAAGTGAGGACGGATGTAGACATTCAGCAGTGTCGGGAAGAGAAACCGGTCAAACCTGCCTAAAGCGCGGCGAAGTAAGCCAGTGTTGCGATTGGCTACCGCTGCTGCTCGTTCGCATTGCATGGTGCAACCGAGATCGTGCTGGATGATGATGCCGAGATCCTTTTCTTGTCGAACACTCTGAAGTACTGTTGAGCCCAAACTGTAAGCGACCGGATCTGAGTGTCGGATGGGGAGAACGCTACACTTGGAGGTGTTAAATGGGAGATAATTCCTCTAAGACCAGCTGTGTATACGATCTAAGTCATCTTGTAGGACGTGTGAATCCCTTGGCGATTTGAGTGAGCGCCAGATTTTGACATCGTCCGCAAATAGGAGGAACGGCGATTCAATGTTTTGGCCAATATCATTGATGAAAATGATGAAGAGTCGGCGACCAAGCACGGAGCCTTGTGTTAGACCGCACTTGATTGGGAAGTGGGCACGAACACAGGGGGAGCGGTCGCGAAGAAAGTACTTCATCCAGGATAATAAGGATGACCCAACGCCGCAGGCAGCGAGTTTAAGTAAAAGAATGTCGTGGTCGACGCGGTCGAATGCCTTGGAGAAATCCAGAAATACTGCATCGACACCAATGCCTTCGTCCACAGATTTCGTCCAGGCATCCCGTGCGAGAAGCAAGTTGGAAGTGCATGAACGGTTGGCGCGGAAGCCGTGTTGTTGTGTGATTAAAAGTCGATTTTTTTCCAGATGTGAAACAAGGTGGTCAGAGATTATGCTCTCCATGACTTTAGAAATGACTGACAACAGCACAATGGGACGATAATTTGCGGGTTCCGACCGGATACCGCCTTTAAAGATAGGCGTGATAACACCTTATTTCCAAGCTTGGGGGACAGTGGCGGAGTCCATACAACGTTGGAAATACGTGGCAAGTAGATTAGATATGTGCAATGCGGCTACTTTCAGGATCCTAGGGTGGATGCCGTCGAGTTCTGGTGAAGAGTATTGCCGTAGACATGAAATCTTCTTGTGGACCGCATCAGAGGTAAACATTATTTCCGGCATTTCCTGTACGTCATGTGAGGGAGAAGAAAAATGGGAGGAGTTTGTAAAATAAGTAGGGTTGAAAATTGGGGCGTAGTGTTCAGATAACAGGTTTGCAGCTTCCGAGGCTGTTGAAGTGAGACCGTTTGCGCTGACTAGGGATGGAATTCCGACTTTAACTACCCGTTTTTGATTCACAAATTGGAACAAGCTTTTGGGGTTATCCAAGAACTTGTTACAGATGTGCATTTCATACTGACATTTGTCCTGGCGGCTAAGAGATGTGCAACGATTGCGCAATGACTTATAAATGTCCCAGTCAGTTCTATTTCGTCCTGTCTGGTAACACCGCCACGCCGCGTTTCGCTGTGCTATGGCTTTGCGTGTTCGGCTGCGAAGGAATGACGTGGGGTTCTTCCGACGGATGGGCTTTTCGTGGCTCGCAAGACGTAGCAGCGCGTGCCACTGAGTCAAAAACGTGGTCCATGCCAAATCGATCTGGTCAATCATTAAGAAATCCCATGAATTGGCTACGAAGAGTTGGTGGAACAAGCCTAGATCAGTAATCCAGCGGCTCTTAGGACAGGGTTCGTTGAAGTAATCCATGAAAGAGACAAAGGTGAATGTCAAGACAACATGATCGCTGTTGCCCAAGGGAGGGTTAGACGAAAGTTCTTCAATCATTAACTCTTCGTTGGTGATGATGAGGTCCAGAATGGATGGTGTATTTGTGCCCCGAAACCGAGTAGCTTCGTGAACATGATTGTATAATGGATAGGTTGCCAATATTTCGGACAACGCGGTGGCGAATGGGTGGGAGGCATGTTCGCCATAAAAGCTGGGACAGTTAAAGTCGCCCATTATCAGTATGTGGGAGAATCGTTTATTTAAAGCATGTTGAAGTGATGACAAAAGGGAGGAATCGAGCAGTGTGGTATTACTAGGAGATCTATAAACAACTGCAATCAGGAGAAGACTGTCTTGCTTGAGTGGGATTTGGCACCAAAGAACATCAGAGTCAACCAACGCAGGGTCAGATAACTGTTCGCAGCGAAGCGATTTGTGATGATAGAACAGCACTCCACCTCCTCTTGTTGTACGGTCGCAGCGAAGTAATGACATGTTTGGAAGGGTGAGTTCCGCATCATGGACTGCGCTTGATAACCATGTCTCAGTAACGGCTATTAGGTCCCATGAGCACAGGGAATGGCGGTAACGGAGTTCCGGGAGTTTGTTCAGGAAACCAGCAGCATTTGTGTAACAACATGAAAGGCTGCGTGATTGTAGAGTATGCAGTGTGGTGATAGGGTGTGCAGTTATTCCGCCGATCACACTGAAGCCGGCTGCGGGGAGTTTTTTTGAAGCGGTCGTGTGAAGTTCGTCAGCAGACTGATTTGTGCTGGGTATGACTGATGGTTGCGGACGAGGTCTTGGTTTGTCAACTGCGGAGCGAAGACGGACCTCTGTAGGTGCAAAGCGTTTGTTATCATACCACAAGCGCAAGGCAGTATTAACCATATCTTCGGATTGGAAGGTAATTTTCAGAATACGAGGGGCATTACCTTTGTAGCTGGAGGACGTGGGAAGGCGTTTCACGGCAGTCGTCAAAGTTCCGTGAATTTTGCTGAGTTCTTGGATGTAGCGCCAATGAGAACAGTCGTGTAGAGTGTTCTTAGCTAAGTCATCATCTTTAAGTTCAGGCACACCGTGGACAAAAATGCTGCGTTTATCGTTCGCCGATTTCCAATCGTAGCCTTCTTGCTTTTGCATCTGCCTCTGAGACCAAGGAACGTCCGGAAAAATACGAACAGGCAAATTTGTATTTCGGAGAAGGTGGGCCGAGAGCAAGACCTCCTCAACTTTCTCCGGGGAGTCAAGGGTGATTCTGAGTAGACGTGGGGCATCCGCGTGAGGCGAGTTTGGGTGTCTGGAAAGACGTACTAAAGAAACCGGGTCTACATCAAGTTTCAGTTGCTCACAGAGAGCACGCCATTGTTGGACATCATCTTGTCTGCGTGCTTGAAAGCATGGACTTATACTTTCCGGCATATTTGTGCATACAATGGTCAGGGATCGTGTGTTCTTGTGATTGGCTTTTGGAGCTGCAAGCAGTTTCCTAGCGTTTTTTGGTTTTGGCTTTACCTGTGAAGTAGTGTGTGATTTTGTTGATCGAGTCACACTTGGTAATACCAGATCATCCTGAGGACTTGTGCAAGCAGGTGGGGAGTCCGTTTCCAGTAGAGACTCGAGGCGTAGTAGTCTGGTGACAATAGCACCATATGGGTCCGGAAGTGATGATATGGAAGCGTTAGATGTTACTTCCGCGTAAGTAGTTTTCCTAGGGGGATCCTCAGCTGGTTTCACGTTCGATGATTCGTTGAGAACAAAAGATGTAGACGTTTGTCTACTGCGTTTATCGGCAAGTTTGTCCCTTCGATGCCGGGCTCTACAAGCAACGCAGAAGAAGAATATCTCTTCATTTGTTTGATGTTTTAAGGAATCGTAAAACGACTTCGAGAGTTTCGTGCATCGCAGGTGCTGCCAAGCATCACAGCGATCACACTGGATGGCAGGATCGTCATTATTAACATCCTGACTGCATTTTGCATATACCAGACAAGAGTCGCCCGAGCGAGCAGCGGGGCACCGATTCCCTTGCATTTTCGTGACAGTATGTGCTGTATTATCTACTTTTGCAGATTTTCTAGTCATAACCATGTTGAAATCCGGTGAAAATCAAATAAATACAAACCAAAGGATTCGTAAGAAGCAAAATACCACGTTGACCTTGAATTCGAAAAGTACACATAGTATAGAAAATACTTGAACAGTGAGTAAAAAATTAATTTCAGCTAACCTCTCACCGTGCTGGTGAAGAGAAACTGCTTTTTCTTTTTCCAGCATCGGCTATAACGCGGTGCTTCCAAAGTTCAACCCGGATAATCTCTTGGCTTCGCGATCGGCGAAGATTTCAAACAGACAAAAAGAATATACGTTTTGGCAGTGGTGGGTGTATGGTGTTTTCATCATGGTATATTTTATTACATTAATCCTACATATTTTGTCATTTGTTTTGTTATAATGAACCATGTAAAATATGTACACAATTGGAATATACGATTCACGCCGCGCTCGTGTTCTGCTGTGGGACAAGTCTATCGTCTGATTGTTTGGGATCTGTATGCCGTGTTACGTTGAGAACTGTGTTCCGGTTTATTGCGTTCAATAACCAGAGACGTACTTTGTTAGTGGTGAAATCTCCGCTGGATCAACCGCTACAAATTGGTGAGCCCGAATTTGGATTACTTTTTCACGCATTCCCGTTTACGCATTTGGCTTTCTCATTTTGCGCACTATTTTTATCAACATGAAATCTGACAGTGAATCTAACGACGTCGCAGAGGAGAAAATATGCCATTTTACATTACCCACATTTGATATGAGTGATCCTCGTTAATGGTTTGCACAAATTGAAGCGCTATTCGAATCATATCGCGTCACGACGCAACGAACACAGTACAATCGTGTTGTTGGCATGCTCCCGCCTTCAGTTGCCAAGGAAGTTGCTGATCTGATTTACACCCGTCCGTCCACCAATCCTTACGATGTCCTGAAATCAACTGTGATTTCCCGCATTGGCTCGACTGACGAACAAAACTTACGCAAGCTCCTTTCTGGCGCCGAACTTGGTGACCGTTCCCCTTCCCAACATTTGCGGCACCTCAAGCAATTGCAGGGCGGTCAACAAATTAACGACAGTGTATTGCGACAAATATGGCTGCAGAGCCTCTCCCAAGAAATCCGTAAAATGCTGGCCGTCATGGATGATACCACCAGCCTAGACCGACTCGCCAAGGTGGCAGATGAAGTTCATCACATTGCACACAATGTGTCCATCTCCAGTGTATCCCCAAACCCCACACCTAATTTTTCTAATTCCCTTGAGAAAGAACTTTCTGACCTGAAATCCCAGTTCAATGAATTCTTGCACATCCAAAACCTTTCTCGTGCCCGGAGTACCTCTCGTGGGAGATCTTCTCAGCGGTTTAAAAGCAGATCCAACAGTCGCTCAAATGGACCTACTATTTGTTACTACCACCGTCGATTTGGCGCGAAGGCTATTCACTGCACGTCGCCATGTACTTTTACCACTGATACCGAAAACCAGGGAAACTTTGTCGCCAGGCAGTAGACACGGCGTCTCTGTCTGGCAATACCACTAGCCGTCTACTCCACGTCAGCGATGGTTCAACCAGTATGCGTTTTCTGATCGACACTGGTGCGGAAGTCAGCGTTATCCCACCCACAAAATCAGACCGCAAGAACCAATCCCCCCTGACTCTCCGAGCGGCGAATGGTACCCGAATTTCCACTTACGGTAAGCGTTCCATTTCTGTAGATCTAGGCCTACGACGCAATTTTAAGTGGATTTTCATTGTGGCGGATGTAAAAGTACCGATTTTGGGTGCAGACTTCCTTTCTAATTTTAATCTTTCTGTTGATTTGGCTAATCGTAAGCTCATTGACAATTTAACAAAGCTTAATACATTAGGAGTTTTCTGTAATTCACCCATACAAACAATTCGTGTGCTTATCCCAGACATCCTCTACATACAGTTCCCTCGTGACAGAATTTTCTGATATTTTTAAACCTTCATCCTCTACTACTCCTGTCAAACACGATGTCAAACACCATATTTTGACCCGCGGTCCGCCCATTTTTAACAAACCTCGCAGATTAGCTCCCAAAAAGCTTGAAGTTGCCAAATTGGAATTCGAGCACATGTTGGAGCTTGGTATCATTCGACCCTCTCATTCTCCCTGGGCTACCCCTTTGCACATGGTTGAAAAGAACAAAGCGGATGCCTGGCGTCCATGTGGTGATTATCGTGCCCTAAATCGAGTGACTGTCCCTGATCGTTATCCTATCCCCCACATACACGATTTTGCCCTATCCCTTAACGGCAAATCCGTTTTCTCCAAGTTGGATCTAGTTCGTGCCTATCATCAGATACCCGTCGCTGAAGAAGACATCCCAAAGACCGCAATCACCACTCCATTCGGTTTGTTTGAATTTCTAAAAATGCCATTTGGCCTACGAAATGCTGCTCAAACATTCCAGAGATTCATGGATCAGGTTTTTCAAGGTTTGTCTTTTGTTCAGGTGTACATTGATGATGTTCTTATCGCCAGTTCCACTCCTACAGAACACGTTGAACACCTGCGTACAGTTTTTCAGCGTTTGTCACATTACGGCATTATTGTCAATCCTGACAAATGTTTGTTTGGAGTTGCTTCCTTGGAAATCCTCGGTCATATTGTCGACAGCTCTGGTATCAAACCTGTACCACAAAAAGTATCTGCCATCAGTGAGTATCCCTGTCCAACTTCCCTTCGCCAGTTGAGACGTTTTCTCGGTCTTGTGAACTATTATAGGCGGTTCATTCCACATTGTGCCGCTGTATCACAGCCAATGACAGATTTACTACGCGGAAAGGAACGCGATTTTAAGATGAATGACAACGCCATCAAGTCGTTCGAATGTTTAAAATCTGCCTTGAACGCAGCTACTTCACTGACGTACATGTCTACGTGTTCCAAGGCGGAGTTATCACTCGCCACAGACGCCTCTCAAGAAGCAGTCGGTGCAGTCCTTCAACAAGAAGTCGACGGTATCACCAAACCACTTGCTTTCTTTTCCCGACGTCTCCAACCAGCTCAGACACGATATAGTACGTTTGGTCGTGAATTGTTGGCAATCTATTATGCAATACGTCATTTTCGCCATTTGCTAGAAGGTCGCAATTTCACTGTTTGGACCGATCACAAGCCCTTAACATTTGCCCTTGCTGCTGCTTCAGATAAATATTCACCTCGTGAGATCCGACATTTGGACTTTATTTCCCAATTCACAAGTGATAATAAATATTTGTCTGGACCGTCCAATACTGTTGCTGATGCATTTTCCCGTATGGAAATTTCTGCAGTTCGTCATTCCCCCTTGGATCTACAGCAGCTAGCCCTTGCTCAACAGAACGACCCGGAACTCCAACAGTACGACACATCATCATTTTCTCGTGTTCGACAAATTCCGGTGCCCAATTCAAACTTGCATATATTGTGTGATTTTTCTACTACCCAACCCCGTCCTTTGGTTCCCGCTTCCTTCAGACGAATTGTTTTTGATCAAATCCATGGTCTATCTCATCCCGGTATCCGCGCTACTCGCAAACTTATCAGCGAGCGTTTTATCTGGCCGAGTATGCATAAAGACATTCAATCATGGACTAAATCTTGCATCCAGTGTCAACGCAGCAAAGTACAGCGTCATACCATCAGCGCCCCTGGATTATTTCCTCTCCCGCGCGAACGTTTCCAACATGTCCACATCGATCTGGTAGGTCCCATGGCTATATCCAATGGTTTCACATACATTCTCACTTGTATTGATCGTTTCACCCGTTGGCCCATAGCTGTTCCTATTTCTGACATTAGTGCGGAAACGGTGGCGAAAACTTTCCTGCAAAGCTGGATTAGCAACTTTGGTGTTCCATCAACCATAACCACTGACCGTGGATCCCAATTTCATTCAACTGTGTTTCGTGAGTTAAATAACATTCTTGGTACGAACCACATTCGCACTACAGCATATCATCACTGTGCTAATGGTCTGGTGGAAAGATTTCATCGCCAGTTGAAGGCTGCGTTGATGTCTCATAGAAATACAGAGTATTGGGCAGAGCATTTGCCATTAATTCTTCTCGGTATCCGTACGTCTGTGAAAGAAGATCTTGGTTGTTCTGCGGCTGAGTTACTATATGGCATGACACTTCGTCTCCCAGGTGAGTTGATCGCATCACTGATGTTCCAATTGACGTTAGCATTCCTCATTACGTCAATCGTTTACGAACATTCATGCGTCAATTACGCGTAACTCCTACCCGTTCTAATACCCGTCCTTTTTATCTTCCTGCCGATTTGCGAACATGTGATTTTGTTTTTGTTAGAACGGATCAGGTTCGTAGACCTCTCCAACCTCCCTACACTGGCCCTTTCAAAGTAATCAGCAGAGATGCAAAGTATTTTGTCATCGACAAGAATGGTGAGCACGACACCGTCAGCATTGATTGTCTCAAAGTCGCCTATGTTGAGTCTGCTGTCTCTTCCGAACATGACGTTGTTCCCACCACGATTGAAAGCACTGCCGAGACTGTAGTTATTCCATCCCCACCCAGTCCCTCAAATCCAAGTGAACATTCAACACAGTCCACACAGTCTACCCAACCATGTATATACTCACTTCCCCGAACTCGTTCCCGTCGTACCGTCAGGTGGCCCGCAAATCTTGCAGACTATGCGGATTAACTTTTCGTTTCGAGCGTTTCACTCTCTTCTAACGCTCTAGGGAGGGAGTATTATGGTGTTTTCATCATGGTATATTTTATTACATTAATACTACATATTTTGTCATTTGTTTTGTTATAATGAAACATGTAAAATATGTACACAATTTGAATATACGATTCACGCCGCGCTCGTGTTCTGCTTTGGGACAAGTATATCGTGTGTGACTGCCTGGGATTTGTATGCTGTTATTCGTTGCGAACTGTGTTCCGGTTTATTGCGTTCAATAACCAGAGACGTACTTTGTTAGTGGGAATGAAAATCTCCGTTGGATCAACCGCTACAGCAAAGTTCCTAAAATCCAACAATCACAGTATATTCCCTGCACATTACCAGCTTTAGATGCTTCTAATCTCTGTCTTTGGTTCGGCCATATTGAAGCTTTTTTCGTCTATGCGACATCACGGATGAATCTATTATGTATTCTTATTTATGCTATGCCCTAGGACGAGCCATACGAAAAGCTCAAAACCGCATTAACAGATCGAATTTGTATTTCCGATCAAAAGATGCTCGACATAATCTTTTCCAAAATGGCTCTTGGTGATAAAAAAAACCTCAGCTTCTCAGACAAATGAAAGAGCTACGTGGAGACAAAAAGATCGATTAGAGCATTTTCAAACAGTTGTGGTTTAGAAACCTCCCAACTGACATTTGCCAAGTGCTTGCTGGTTTGAGTACCTACGTATCATTAGACGAACTAGCGCAAGCTGCTAATAAATTGCTCGAAGCAAAGAAAGCCGGTAAAATTACGATAGAATCTGCACCAATCAATTCGCACTGCTCATGTTCGGAATCAAAAAACAATTCGCTGAACTAATTCTTGTGGTGAACTCGCATTTGCCGAAATCTTCGAACCGACCACGCTCATAATCTAAATCTCGAACATGGAGAATCCCTGAGCGCATATGTTGTTACCACAAACGATATGGGGATAAAGCCTTGAAATGCCTTTCCCCATGTTCAAAAAACATCAAAATCAATGGTCAGCCAGTAACGGCGACTACTGTACGGGGCCAACCAAATTCGAGTCGCCTGTTATACTTAATAGACAAATCGAGTGGTCTAAGTTTCTTAATCGATGCTGGCGTTAAAATTAGCGTCAAACCTCGAGCACCCAGTTCCTCAAAATGGCACTCGTATAAACACTTACGGCCAACGTCTTTTAACCTTCAATTTATGACTAAGACGCAAATTCCCCCAGGTGTTAGTCATCGCTGAGTTTAATTGCCCCATAATTACTATCGACATTTTGTCTCACTTCGGTCTAACTGTCGTAGTGAAACATCGGAGATTAGTAGATACGGCAACCTCTTTACAGGTGTCAGGCATAACTACTAAAGCCATTTCCTCCGGTATCAAAGGTGTCACTCCAGAAACTTCGACATTTAGTTTTATACAACATGAATTCCCACCCATCACGCAACCCGCACAACCGACAGACAAAGTGACCCATTTTGTGAAACACCACATCGTCACTAGGGGACCACCGGTCTCTTTAAGTCCTAGGCGACTTCATCCTTCCAAACTCAAAATTGCAAGAGCCGAGTTTGAGCTTATGCTAGAGATTGGAATCATTCGCCCTCTCTCCAGCTCCAGGTCGTCACCACTAATTATGGTTCCCAAGATAACCTCTGATGACTGGGGGCCGTGTTGTCACTACCGCGCACTTAACAACCGAACGGTGCAAGACAGATACCCTGTACCACATATCCACGATTTTTCTTTGAATCTTTCTGTCACAAATATTTTTTCTAAGCTTGATCTTGCCCGTGCTTACTACCACATCCCTGTAGCCGCGGAACACATACCTAAAGCGGCAGTCACAACTCCATTCGGATTATACGAATTCATTCGAATGCCTTTGGTCTGAGAAATGCTGCACAGACTTTTCAGCGTTTCATCCACGAATTCCTGCCTACGCATACATCAACGACGTCTTAATTGCCAGCAACTCTCCAGAGGAGCACGCCAAACACATTCGTCTTGTTTTAGAGTGTTTCGTAAATTACGGGATCAAGATCAACCTTGGTAAATGCATTTGTGGCACAGACACACTGGAATTCCTCGGTCATCGCCTCACTGAATCTGGTAATACACCTCTTCCTGAACAATGCTAGGCGATTTCCGACTTTTCACTCCCAACAACGGTAAAACAGTTGCGCCGTTTTATCGGTATGATCAACTTTTACCGTTGTTTCATTCCAAACTGCGCAAATTCATTGCACCGCTGACTTATTTGCTCAAATTTAAAACAAATCACTTCAGCTTTCGTCAGAGTCACTTGGAGCTTTTGATGCATTCAAAAAAGCTTTTTGCACTGCCACGAACTGTCTTTCATTAATCCAGACCCGACATTTCTTTCATCATTGTCAACCGATACCTCTAATTCAGCTGTTTTACAACAACAGCATAAGAACACAGTCCGTCCATTGGCATTTTTCGCGGAATCTTAATCCTGCACAAACCCGCTACAGCACATTTGGCCTCGAATTACTTGTGCTATATTAGCCATACGGCATTTCCGTCACCTATTATAAGGTCGTGACTTCATCAGTTTTACGGATTACAGACCGCTAACGTTTGCTCTGAATTCTCTACTCGATCGTCATTCGCCGCGCGAGATTTGATTACGTCACTCAACTCTCTACTGCTGATGCTTTATCAACAAATGACATTTCTGTTTTGCCTTCAGGCACACGATTCGATCTCTCCCATTTGGTTAAACATCAAGCTGAGGTTTATACAATCGAATTAGCGAAGTGTCGATCCTTGAATTTGTAGCAAATCGAGTCACCCGAAACCGATGCCTTGTTGACGTGTGATATTTCGACAGGAAAAATAGACCACTTATTCCTTCTTCTCTGCGACATGCCATTTTCGATCATTTTCATTCGATGTCTCATCCTGGAAAGCGCACCACCGTGAGGCTAATCGTAGATCGATTCGTTTGGCCGTCCATGAATAAGTATATACGAACCTGGGTGCAGCATTGCAGTCCGTTTCAAAAGAACAAAATATCTCGATGTACTATAACACCTTACGTCCTTTCAAGGCATCCAAACAGTCGATTCTCTCATGTGCATTTTGACCTCGTCGGTTCTATGTCAACGTCGAACGGATATTCATTAATTCTAACGGCGATCGATCGCTTTACTAGATGTCCGATAGCTGTTCCGATCAAAGACACATGTTCTGATACTATAGCACGCGCCTTCGTCGAACGCTGGTTTGGCAATTTTGGTACACAATCTATCATCACAACCGACCGTGGCGCTCTGTTTCAATCAACATTGTTCCGAGATTTAACTCGCCTCCTTGGCTGTCACCACATCCGAACGCTTCCACCGGCAGATCAAAGGTTCTTTAGCTTGGCAGCCCGATCCTAAGATATGGACTGCGAGTTTGCCACTGGTTCTTCTTGGAATTCGTTCTACTATCAAAGAAGACATGCAACGCTCTGTCGCAGAGTTAGTTTTGGAAATACCTTTTGTCTTCCCAGTGAACTCGTTGGGCCTTGCCAGTCATTACCTCCTGTGTCAGATTACATTACTCACTTCCGATCGTTTATGTCCAAGTTGGATTTTACGCCTCGCAATATCCACCAACAGAAATCACCTCATCTCGATACGTGTGATTTTGATTTTTTGCGGCGTGACTCTGTTTGCAAACCACTCCAACAATCCTATCATGGACCACACAGAGTTATTGAGAGTAAACCAAAGTACTTCGTTTTGGATATGAATGGTCAACACGACACGGTTTCTATTGATCGACTGAGACCAGCTTTCTTTGAGCTTTAGCCACCAACTCCATCAAACGTCATAACTCCTCAATCGCAACCGTCATGTAACCCTCATGTGCCCACCTCCCTCCATGTTAACCCCAATCCTCCGGTCCCTTCCGCCCTGTTCAAACTCGAACCGGTGGACATGTGCATTGGCCCAAACGTCTTGCTGACTGTGACCTCATGAACATTTCGAGCGTTTGTTATACTTCCCTCAAGCTTAACTAAAGGTCACGTGGGGGAGTATTGTAGTGAACTACTTTCACCTTGCATCTTCGTATTTTGTACATACACCTTTTGGCCTTGTGTGGTTTTTCGCTTTTTGCACATGTATACTTCATTCGCATTAATGCTTGTACAATATACTTTTTGGCGGGTAATACAATATCGAACTTTCGGATTTTATCTTCCACCGTTGTTGCGAAATTTGTGTGCGTCGCTGCGTGCAGGAATTGTGAATAACGGATACTCCAACATTTTAGCGCATTCTGCACCTTGGATTCCATCTCTTGGATTCTCCTGTGTGGATTACCTCGCTATAGTTGGACTTCACTAGACCTTTATTTTGACATTTGCTCTTTTGGTCTTTTAGTGAGTTCATTCCACTTTTTGTTGTATTGTGTGTAATGCAGACTTATATTTTTGGTCCACTACAAACTATAGCAAGGAGTATAAGTATTTACGAATGGACCCAAAGCTTACCTGTGTTAAATTTTATTTTTCCTACAAGATCTTTTTGCCGGATGATTGCTTGCGTGCAATTTTCGCAAATTGTATGTTTGAACGTACTTAATACGGAAGCGGTGTATGGTTCCCGAAGAAGCTATGTACAACTATTCCCACATTTGAGGCTAAAACGTATAGCAATGTAGCGATTGAGGTTGTGGCGCTTGTACATCATTTCTTCTTAATTATTTCTGACAATTTTTTTGACAATTTTTGTTATTATTGTACCGTATCTTACCTTTTGTTTTAATGTTTTGATACAAAATATATATACTTTTTCAAACTCGACTCACACTTCTGATTTGCGTTCTTGTGAAATCGTTTGATTGGACTTGGTATTTACATTCTGTTGTGACTAACAATCTCGACATCAATTTCATCATTCGTTTGAATTTATTTTCTTTCAAGATTGTTTCTGGAGCAAAAGATTAATATTGTTACGGATTTGTATTTTCTGAACAGTTCGTGATTTGCAGGTATTTTCAGTAATTTCTTCGTTCTTATTTTGATTATATTTCCGCTACAAGTTAAAGCTCCACTTCACAACAAGCACAATGATAGCACAGGTCTTGTTATTAATGCGCAACCGGGTTGCTGGACGATTACAATTTCCTTGCGTGGATGCAAAGCCAGTTGGCTGGGAAACGATGGCCGTCCTAGCGGCAGCTAGTGGCCGCAAAAGAGGAACGTACCCCAAAGAGCACGGCGTAGAGTTCGACTAAAAAAGGATAGGCATTGACGATAATATAAAAAATAGGATAACCAACATTACCATTTTAAGCCACAATCGGCACGAAGAAAGACTTTGACATATTTTTCTTCGTGTTGTACGATATGAAGTCAAACGAGAATGTTGGCGCAAAATAGAAAAGATGCAGCAAAAATACGGTCCGTAACAGCAGACCATTTTTAATTGAGCGCCGAAATTCAAGTTCACTTGGTCTTCTTCTGGATCGAAAGCAGAAGAGATGAAATCCCATTTAAGTTTCTTCACAACAAGAAACATGGATGACTTCTGCTGACAGGGGGAGCCCTGAGAGTAGATGACCACCACTACATCACTCAAGAGATCAAGCCCATCCGTCTCAACAAATGCTGATCCAACGCGCAATTAAATAACTGTTTTGATGTTAGGTACAGGAGGTCGTACGGTAGCTAGTTCCAAACGTTCATTATCAGCGTGAATAGCGTGCTTGCATTAGTTAACATAAGC
>JACCGJ010004731.1:0-28292 GCA_013407085.1 Atriophallophorus winterbourni
AATCAGCGTACGATTAGCATCGTGCGTACGAGTACTGCTCATCTCCGTGAGCGCTGTGGTAGAGACTGTTCCTCCCGAATCAGACCGTTTAGTCATTCGTAAAGCTGTGAAGCATTAAAACTTCATACGCATATGATGTACATCCGTGGTCGACATCGACCGGAGGAGGTCAACAACAACATTCAATCAATTAAAATGGTTGGAGGAAGATTCCAATTGACAACGAATTATTGCAAGTGCTTTCTTCCATATAAAATCGGGAGCTTTAAGTAGGGACGAGGAAAAGTACTTCAGAAAGAATTAGGTCGATCGCCCCCAAGATCACCACGTTGATCTACACGCATTTTCGCGAATAAAAGACAAAATTTATTCCTATCACCATCTCAGCCCCTCTAATGCTCTGGAAGGTTTACAAGCATTCCGAGTTTATTCACGTCATTTTGCGGCCTATCTAAACAACGGTTCAAATTTTTATGTTTTCTTTTGTATTGTAGGAAGAAGCTTTGGATAGGGAGAGAAAACGAACTGCCGATATTTTAGCTAAACTGGAGCACCAGATGAAAGAAAACTTGAAAATGGTGTCGGAAGTAAGTTATTCAGTATGCGCGTGTTCCTTGAAATGGATTCAGCATTTGGATGAGCGCTGCTCATACTATGTCGAATTTACATTTTTATATATATTAATAGTTCAAAGTACAAAGTTCAATTGAAGGGATTCAATGTGATTTTTCAGCAAATCTGTACGACATAACTAATTGCCAAATATTCAAACAAACGAGTAAATTCATTTTGCTTGTTATTGTTTCACTATTTACTTAACTGTGCTTTTAATTCTTTGAACAACACAAATTAAAGCAACCTTTCTCAAAAGTTAAAGTTCGTGGCTAATTGAAAATCAAAATTTTGGAATACTGCACAGTTCAATATTTCTTTACTTTTTCTATCATGGTTTCAAGGCCTGAAAATCCTGATCACAGTATCCCTTCCGGATGAGTTTAACCAGCAAAAAACCGATCGTATTGTATGTGTGAGAGGAAAAGCATGTAAACACAATATTTTGCGTGAATTTTAAAAGGTTTTCTGTTAAACTTTGAAAAACTGAAAGATATTCGGAACGTATACATCAAAATAAAACAAATGCTATCCTTTGAAACCACTTGTTGATAAACTAGATGCAGACAATCATAGCTTGCATATTACGTGAGGACACAACACGCATGTGTTCTTAACAAATATGCTCTAACAAATATCGGTCTATACTCATGAAGAAAGAAAGTTAGTAATGAATCCGTGTGAGTAGTTTATTGGTAATGTTTCGCTTCTGACACAGAACAGAGATCAAGCCTAAATTTCATTCACCTGACCAATCATAAGCTGGTTAAGAACTGCGCAATCCATGGTGAGTTCTGTACCCGTTGAGAAGGACAGGCGCGTTCAATATCAACTGACGTCTATAAGTGTTTTTACTCCACACACGTAAACGCATAAAGGTTGTTTAAGTTACCACGCTTCATGGCATCCACATCTTGTGATTGAACCCAGTTGGTTGTCCCAAACTAATCGAACTTTGGTTTGTTTTATCTGGAAATCTTTGCCCGGACACATCATTTGTGCATTAAGACTAAACATGTTCAAGTCTGAACTTGACAAGTATATGTTAACCAAAACCTACCTCGTACCTTGGTGCATAAGCTGACTTTCCATGCTGACGAAAGATCTTTTTTCTTTCTGTGCATACCGAATATTTTTAATCTATGGTTACTGTGAAGGTTTTGCATTTTAAACCATTAAAACCTTGAATCACTTTCAAAATAACATTAAACAAATCCTGCCATTCACGCTGTTCAACTTACACGGAGTCTGAGCATAATGTACCAACCTGATGAATGCACCGAGAGTAGAAGTGATCGAGAGGTGTGTGAGATGGAATAACATGCGTGTAAGAATAAAATAAGGATTCTTCTCAAATGCATTGTGTGTAAATGATTAGGGAGAATAACTACTTAAATAGATTACGGTCCAAATCATTTTTAAGCTGGTCCTAACACTTACATGACAAGAAGAGCATATTGTTGTGCATGGCAGCTGAAATTCGAAGTAAGTGAGCTTACTGACAATCCTCTGCTGTACACATCACACACATGCCAGAATATGTGTATTGATTAGAGTCCAGCAATATAGTGATACTCATTGCTCCGTCTCCTTTAGTATATTATGGAATATTATGTCGGCATCTGCAACTCGAATACAAAACAGGTAATTCGTTGTCATTTAAAATTTCATTCCGTAATAGTCTGTACGTATGACAAAACGGGTAACTTACTGATGAAGTGTAAGCGCGAGCAATTCAATGCGAAGTAGTCGAAAACAACTCTGCGTAATTCATTTGAAATACGCAATAATTATATGCATGCTAGGCATAATAAGTCAATTATTATTTGCTAAAATGTGGATCTTACTACCATAGAATTAGAAATAGCTAATACATTTGTATACATAGAGATAACACCCTAAGCCGCCAATAATAATTTATAATATAGCATTTTAAAACCGGTTTGATAACAAATGAGTTGTCACCATCACGCAGACATGGCTCGGATATTATCAGCTAAGACAAGTTTTAAATAACAGCCCGCTGTTAGCACATAATGTTCGTCAAACCAAGAGCATGGTATATTTGTTGGCACATCGTCTGTAAAGACTTGTGTGATAATAATAATAATAATAATAATAATAATAATAATAATAATAATAATAATAATAATAATGGTCAAATGATGAAGACCTTTCCTGTCCATCAGTATTTTTAGTAGCTATAGTGGTCTGTCAAATAACAAGTGGCAAAGAGGTTTATTTAATAATCCATAAATAACTTATTTTAGATTTCGATTTGTACCATTGTGAAAATCGTTTGCATTGAATACAAGTACAATGCTGCAACGAACTTTGTCCTGGACCCAGCTCACCAAACACGGTTTTAGGCTCACGTGACAACTTGCTTAGGTATAGGCTATATAGTGTAACTTATTTACCATTAAGAACAGTAATTAGTAATGAACGGTATGCTATGTAATCCAGATGTTTTCACCAACGCACTAAATCTCTCATTCGTAAATAAAGTTTATTTGTTGGTTTTCAACCTTTATAGCACAAACATGCGGTAACAGTTACACTTCGGACTATGCGATGATATGCACTTGCTTGAAGACATTTTTTACCAGACATTCTACAATCCTTGAATCATTCAACTAAATTTTAGTACCATTAAAAAGTAAAATTACGGATTCGCTAAAATATGACCAACTAGTTGTACCCAGAATCTGCATTAATGAAAATGTATACGGCCACATGTACAAACTTCTGTGGAGCGTAATTAAATTACTCTTTCAACATCGCGCCCGTTTCATCCTCGAGGTCAACCTGTCCAACGCTAATCGTGTTAACCCCCGAATCCCACAACACGAGAGAGGCTAATTGGTCAGAGGCGTTTATTACGCATAAATAACGAAACACACACCTATCTCATATAGACAATAAAATAAGCAAAACACTGATCCTAAACATGTTTATTCCGGTTGTCACTTCGATCTGATTTGTCAGTCCGGTACACTTCAAGCCCTCACCACACAGGGCTCGTTCGGCCGACATTGACACACTACATATCGTTCATGTATTTGGACAGATGTGCTTGAACAGGTTGGTCGTACCAGCCTTATCCAACAGTGGCATACAAGCGCTACTTGTTTACCATTTCTCCACTGTTTCAAGCGCATGCGGATCCTGATCTTACTGTCCCTACCTAATGAGGGCAAACAGCACGAAACCGGTCGTGGGGTGTGTGTGTGTGTGACGGAAAAGCATGCAAATAAATATTTTTGTACATATCGATCGATTGGGTTTAAACCGTTATAATGCAATCATTCCGAAACCGGTAATAAACGTTCTTTCTGAAACGTGTTAACTTCTTATTCACTAACTAGTGCCGTGACCATGAAGCTACCATGACCAAGCCAATTTGCTGATGAAGACGTCGATCGATGGCTACAGAATTTCCAATCAGTTGTAATGTGTAATGTCATTAATGGTTACATGAATTTACTCGCTGCTCTAGGAACGCTGTTGACAGGTAGATCCAAGGCTGTAATCCAGATAAACTGAAAATTCAAGTTTTCACAAACTGTCGAAGAAATTTAAAGGTTCCAGGTCGCAGAGTTTACAAATGAACACGATCAATAACAAGCAATGGAAAACTTTTATGGCCAACAGTTTAATGATACCGCAGACCCGATTGTTCACTATCAGTTCGCGTTGGTTCAACCCGAAATAGATGAAACAAGCATGCAGAAATTATCATGGACCGTTTCATTCAGAGCCACCCAACAGACCAGCAACAAGCCAGAATAACTCATTGCTTTTTCCCAACGCTTCTAAGGTAGCTCATACGTAAACATGGTAACGAAAAAGGCAGCATGGGAAGCGAAGATTTGTGAATCAGAAGAAGAAGTTTACCGATTGAAATTAGCTGCAAAACGGATGTCAGATTTTTAAACGAAACCCACGTGTTTTACCTGCAACAAAAAAGGGACACATCGCAACAGTATGCAGTTAAAAACGTCCCTTCGGTTGCTTTTTCCTTTCACTAGATCGCAATATGCAGATAGCAAGAATAAACGTAAAGATTGATGGTATCTAGACCAGTGCGATAATTGATACAGGTGCCGAGTTCTCCGTTACAAATGTCGAGTCATCAAGAGCTATCAGAACGTCGAAAACCGTGGTTTATGACGTAGAAGGAACCTGTTTAAATGTGAAGGGAAGGCGGCGCGTTTGGTTACATGTTGAAAAACGGTTTTGACACATGAAATGTTCGTTATTAAAGGCACCTCCGAGACGATCATCGGTGCCGATGTTTTAAACCGATTATAAGCTGTTATATTTTTCAACGACGAATCGTTGCAATTAGATAGTGAGCGACTGCAGGTTAGAAATTTATGTCAGGGAGACACTACAAATGTGAGAACAGTACAACAGTTGTATGTGCCAGACTGCAATATTATAAGTGTGCGACAATGTTTGCAGAAATTCTCAGATTTGTTCTCCACTTCAGAATATAAAATTGGGTATTGGGACTGGATATAACCGTCGTATTCCGCAGAAATTGGTGGAAGACCTAGAAAACCAAGTAGACGAAATGCTAAAGAAATGTAACATGAAGAAGTCCAATAGCCCATATTACTCACCCGCGTTGATTGTTTAGAAAGCCGATGGGAATTACCGTCTTTGAGTTGACTTGCGTGAGTTGAACCGGAATAACAGTCAAAGACTCACTTATCATGCCACATACTGACGAAATATTTACGCAATTGTACAAGGCGGAAGTGCTTTCATTGGTTGATTTACGGTCCTGATATTATCAAGTGCCGATGGCAAATGAGGATTGCTATAAAACAGCATTCTGCGTAAATGGACAACAATGCGAATTTAGCCGAATGTCATTGGGTATCTGTAACTCTACATGAACGTTTCGGTGACTATTGGTCGAAATATTGAGCGGTCTCAGATGTAGCTGTCTAGGGAGACGAGATCGTCATATTCTAGGAAACAATTGAGCAGCACTTAGAAATGTTGGAAGGATTCAAGGATTTATGGTTAAAAAAGTTAATACTTTACAACACCACAGGATTACGGTATGAATAAAAACATGAAAATTACAATAGTATAAAAGCAATAAAGAATATAAAACGTAAGGCGCACGAATGATGTTCGTTTGCAAGTGCAAGTCCAATTTCGCTTCAAAAATCGCCAGACAAGGAGAATCCACCACATGCTAGGTAGGGGATTCCAAAGAAATATAGCACGTACGGTGAAAAAATGGAAGCGTTGTTAAAGATGATCTCTGATGCATGGCTAAAATTAAACAGCAAAAATGTGAAATTGCCTGGAACAAAATCGTTTGCTTGGATCACAGGGCGTTGTCACGGCCATCACAAAGGAAAATGGCAAACTAGCAATGATAGTTCCAGTAAACTCAGTGCGGTCGCTAAACAAAAATATTGTCTGCAACCAATAACAGTACGAATTGACGAAGGAGATATTGGACCATCCAGAGGAAGACACAAGGCCGAAGTCATCTTCGTTTGAAATGAAGGAGTTACTGGGTACATGAAACAGACTAAGTATAGCGAAACGGAAGGTAATGTATGGGATATAATTCAGTGAATCCCTGCGACCGAGAAAGGTACCTTACATCCCCAAAGCTGGAACTCGCACATAATTGGCATCACACTTGAGCAAACCGAATTCTGGAGCTACAGATGCGAAGAGCATTTTGACCTCGCATTGATTGTGATGTTAAATAATTCGTACAGACATGTCCTCGCTGCCAGATACCAGAGAAGAGAAAGGGAACCCCCCGATGGTTGAAGAGGAAGGATAATGCACGCTTGGGGAATGAACGTATTCAGACCACTATCAGCGTGCAGCAAATGGACCCGGTATATTTTAGTGATGGTTTAACATTTCACCCGCTGTTCCAACACCCGATCAAGCCGCAGAATCGGTGACCCGCGCGTTAGTCGAAAACGTGATTGCCCGGTTCGGGATTCCAGAAAAATATGGACAGATCAAGGCCCGTGTTTTAAGGCGCAGCATTTCCAGTATGTAGTAAAACGGTGGGGTATCAAGCGACTAAGAACATTTCCATACCATCCACAGATTAACGTCATGACAGAGATATTCAATCGAACAATGAAAAATTGCTTGCAAGCCAACCAGTTAACGGAAGCCCTGATGGCTTATCACACGACAAAACACGCGACCACCGAGTGCGTGGCGTTTGAACTGATCATCGAGAGAGAACCATGAACGCTGTTAGATATTGGGATAACCGAGAGGAAGGATTGGGAAATCACAGAACAGGAGAGACGAGACCAAGAAAGGATAGCGGTACGGAAGACTCAGATCAGTAAAGCACGAAACAAGATCGAATATACCAAGTATATGGAATCCATTTGGAATCGAAAAATCGTTAAACTCAGGGATCACAGTCGGCCAGAGACAGGCGGTGCCGGAGCACGGAAATTTCGGCAGATATGGGTCGGACCATACCGGGTAATCGAGAGGAACATGAACAACGTTTTGGTAGAAAAAGGTAAAATGGGAAGTAGGTGAATGGGAAAGAACTTAGTAGCGGGTATGACGCAGAGACGTTTTTAAAAGAGGGAGGTATGAAGGGACTGGATACAGTAACAGTGGGCGCACATTGTCAAGGTCAGTTGAAACCCTTCGTGCAACAAGAGCAAGAAGTGAACCGAATGACCAAAAATCACATGATGACCGGAAAAGTGGCGACAAAGGGTCGGATGTTGGCCACCCATGAACTGATGGCCTGGGATGTTTGCATACATAATGGATAATGACCCCGCACTTACACAATAATGAATCAGAAGTCGGCCGATAATCCAAAGCAGGTGCGAGCGCCACGTAATGTGTGCAAACGAATCTTATATATGCGATTAAAAATTAACGTAATGAACGTTCTGTCCGAAACGTGCTGAATTCTAATTCAGTACAACCTTTACAAACTTCCGTGTAATCTGTAATGACATAACTCTTTCAACATTCCTCAAGCTGTGGTAACTAATGACTTAATCTTATTGAAAATCTTCCATTCATAGTTATAGATAGTTATAACCATAATTATAATTTGTTATCACCAAATCTCGCGAATAAAAGTAAGCATCGATTTACACTAGAATAATTTTCCACTTTTTAAGAGTTTAAATTGTGGCTTCGACAGATCTCTCACACAATATCTACGCGTTATTCTGCTGAGTACAATAGTTACTGATGCAAAAATAATGATGGAGCCAAGGTTTGCGCTTGCATGCTGTTGCTGGATAAAGTTGGAGTGTGTGGGATGGAAATGCAGGCAAATAAGAATATTTGCTTCAAGCTCATGTGTATAACCCCGATCACATGTATGTGGGCACATGTGATTGAACAGGTTGGTCGCAAACCGTGCTAACCATTCTTCCACTGATTTACGGCATGTGGTTTCTGATCGTACTGTCCATACCTGATGAGTGCAAACGGCACAAAACCGGTCGTGGGGCATGTATCACAGTAATGCATGCAAATCAGGGTTTTTATTTAAAGGTGAAGCAAATGTTTTACCATTGGACGTTTATTAACCACAGTATTTAATGTTCACAAATCGACCTGAGTCTTAAATCCTGTTTACAAGCGATTTTTGCTGACCGCATATTAGGAACAAATCTTAAAATAAGGCGGAATCCACAAAAATGCTCAATGTTCCCATTAGTGTAAATAAATAAAGTTAGACTGGCCAATCTCTAGGTAGCATAAAAATTCCTCAAAATAAGGTACAATTTCGCACATTTCCTGTAAATTTCAAAGATGACAAGCGTAGATAAATGTTTACTTATCCATTATTCTAATTCAAATATTAAGTTATATGCTCAAACCCGAAATCGTAAATATCTAAATCCTTGTCGCCCATCAGCTTTCAGCTTTGTTGGCATCTATTAGGGCCACAAAATACTAACAACATGCATATGCTAATAATAAGTCTGCTTTCCACGTCAAATCGCATGTATTCAACTGACCTGCTAATGAAATCGATTTTTTTAATCCGATCAATACGGCTGAGGTCCTGGGTGTCATTCAAATATTCCGTGCGCTGCGCTTAGGACTAAGGGTGTTTTGATTAACAAGCATTTGAGGATAAAATATAATGCCGATCTCCGGTTATCCCCTATGCGCTTGTTGCAAATGCTCTGAAAAATTATGCCACGGAGAGTTCGCCAACTGCACGACATACCGAGTGGATTACAGAGGACGAGAAACCGAAAGACCACTTCCATACTACCCGCGGGATAACTTGATTGTCGGAGCTCCGATGGATTGCGGCACCAGGTGTGATTGCAAGTGCACATGCAGAGAGAACTACAGGCTAAGCCGTTATCGGAAAGATCAAAAAGATGAAGCACCCGCAGAAGAAAAGCCATATTGCCCTGTTAAGTAATAGGGATTTATTTATTTGATCAACGTGAAAATGCTATTCCCCGTACGTCTTTTTATTTGACCTTTATCAAAATTCAAAAACAAGTGCAACCAGCCAAAGTCATCTTTTGAGAACCCGATTGAAATAACATATCTTGCACGCAAATGCACTTCTTTTCTGCTAAATGTGGGGAATCTATTTGAAGTGAATTCGTTGCGAATCCGATTCAGCTAATTGACATGCATCGAGCGTACAACACCTAGTCTGTAAAAACTTCCCACTCAAAACCAGTGTTTTTGTGGATTTTAACTTTGAAAATGTGCAATAAAAAGAATCCAGATCGATCTGATTGTATTTATTTAAATTGTTACGATATTTGAGAGCGCCGTAATAATTCGGTTCTGATTGCGTAAATCCGCGTGGTTATTAATAGTTCCACAAACAATGCAAGGTATTCTTAAGAAAATTTTCCACCATTCAGAAGTTGGTGTGATGAAAATTACAGGTACAATGAGGAACAAGAAAATTAGGCTTTACATTGTGATTCACAGACCAGGTTTTAGTGCATCTAGTTATTTTGGCTGCCATTAAACATTTGAATTAGGCCCTTAGACATTTACCAACTACAAGACAACCCATTTTTCTAGTGGTGACGTAAGCTAGACCGATTTGGGCATGACAAACTTCACTTGCTTGTTAAGTTCCAAGTATCAATCCCCAAATAAACATTTAGGTCTTATTTAATGGGTAAGATACGATTGACCATCCGCGTATATTAGCTCATACCAACAAATTATTTTGAAAAAAATTATTTTACTTTCTGATGGAACAATACCCATCACTTCATGCGTTTTCGAATGCAGAATCAGCTATGAAATCGCTTTCGAAAGTTACGTTCGTAAGATATGTTTATTGACCCTGTTTGATGACGCTTGCTTTCGGAAATAGTCTCTAGGGATGAGAAAGAGACTTTTTCATCGTCAGCTAGATGCATAAATATAATCAATTATCAGTGGTTGGAAACTCCAGAAACTTAGGTTGCAAGTTTACTAGGAATTCACCAGTGTCATACATCAATAAACTGGTGATACCTAGTCAATAACCTTCGACCTGAAAAATGTGCAGAGCTGAACTAAATGCGAGCAGGACACCCACCGATGTTGTTCAAACATATGACAGCAACTGACATGGGTGAAGGCGATAACATGAAGGGGCTAGAACAAAATATCCGTATGTGATGCTTTTCCAGCACACCCTAGGCGATCAGCATCATGCTGTATGCACTAATCAGGTAGGAACAGTACGATCAGGATCTGCGGGGTGTGAATAGGCGGATAAATTATAAACGAAACTTCCAATTTCGAGTCACTGTTGGATAAGTTTGGTAAAATCCAGACACATTGTGCGTATGTAATTGAGTAGGTTGGTTTTACTAATCTTTGAGGTTTGACCTTTGACATTCAACTTGTCCTCGTAATGGACCGAATCCAAATTTCATCAATTTGTCTGTCACGTGTCTTTCACTGCACGATCATTTGCCAGCAAACACGTCGATTGTGTTCACCACAGTAGGTTGTATTGTGGTTTCCTTCTTTAGGCAAATAAGGTTTGATTGTAAAACAGAATGGAACGTCGATCAGCTTGTTACCTCAATAATTGCGAGAATTTTCTAATATGCTTCCAATACCTTTGGTTTGACGAGGCTTCAGTGTGAGAGGCGAAACGGTAAACCGAAACTGCTCTAACCGACTTTTTACCAATTTCATTTCCATTCCAATGATTAATCGATTAGTCCAAAACACTTTCCACTAAGTTTACCGCAATTGTGTTTGGAACTGCAACTTTGATTACAACTTGTGATGCACCGTACACGAGAAAATGCCACGAACTTGGTCACTGAACGGAAAGAAACTTTTCCGATGTACTACACACAATAACAATGTAACCGAAATGTCTTTCAGAAGCTACCCTGTTGTATGCAAACTCACCGGCACCGACTTAGCTGGAAAGATTGTGTTTCGGAGCATATTGACTTGCAATCAACACTTGAAATGCAGTCACCTACAATTTATTTGCATATACCCAACACGAAACACTCATTTAGTGGTATGAGCACAAGTAAACGAGTTCGGGCATGTAGCGCCCGCTGGGAGTTTCACTCTGTATGTCTATTTTATTCTATTGTTTATATCTTTAATTCAAGATCTTTATTTTTCCGCAAAGTAACGTTGGGTGGTGATTTATGGCGACGCATTATTGATGACACTATTATCACATAATGAACTTCGTGATGTACCACTGGCGTTATTTTGTTGATGTTAAGCCCATTTCTGTGGCATAGACCATGAAGTTTTATTCTATAGCTTGCACATTTCTAATCGTCATTAGCCTAGAATCTATTAAGCCAGTGCATCAAGTACTAGTCTTGATGTTGCTAGTCTGCGAAAAGAAAGTAGCGAGTTGTCGTTTGACGCACCTGGATAAACACAGTTTAGTATGGCTTTAATGAATTCGGTAACTGCTGGGTGTTCTGAACTCAAACACCAGCACACGGGAAATTGCATCATTCTTTTCGCTGAAAAACTGCTGAAAATAAAAATTGCCCTGGTATGTGTGTGATGGAAATGCTTGCACATGGGTATTTTTTTGGTTGAAAACACATCTGATACTTTCTGAATAAAATTGTACACTTAAGTGCCCGGCATATTGGAATGATAGTGATGCTGTGTGCTATCTTTTACCTCCGGAAGTTTAACTTATGGATAACCAATTATGAATAACACAGCATTTGTTAGTAATTTGACTCCCTGTAAATCAGTGAGACCTATTATTTTAGTTGATATCAACCCCTTACGCCCTATTGAATCTAGGTCAGTATTACGTTTTTGCACATGAATGCAGAATGGGTACATACAAAAGTCTGTTTCAGAACAGAAATTGAATTTTCAGCATAACCCCTTTTTGCTTTTGAAACCGGTGATAAGCATTGAATTGATGATCCCAGCTATCTGATAAGAAGAACGCCATACGTGTCAGGTAGAATGTTGATGGGAATTATTAAATGTAGATTGGCATTAAATAGACAAGGACTTTTTATTCATCCCGCTACAAACATCTCCTTCAGGACAAATGGATTGTGAAGCAAGAACAGGAACGTTTGTTGAAATTGCAGGCGGAATTGGAAGAGGAACGAAGGAGCTTGATGGAGCATGCCGGACGGGAACGAGCTGAAATACAACAACTTGTGGTGAGCACATTGACAAACAAATGAACAGCGCTCATTTGTTTCGGTTTCTTTGTGAACGTTCGTGGATTATTTTAGCCATTTTGTGCGCAATTGGTTAGGGCAGTTTTGAGGTATCGTTGCATTTCGATAAATGTGTAATTTCTTTGAGGTGCACTAAGGTCAAATGGATATATTTTCCTTTCTTATAGCTCACACGTATCCGTTCGGTCCGGGTGCACCTCGAGAATAATACATCTTTATCAATCGTTAAAAAAGAATCTACAGAATCAAACATGAGGATTTCTCTAATGTATAGATAGGCTAGACTTGCATATAAATTCATATCAGAATCAAACAATACCAAGTGCGTATTGAAAAGCAGTCTTGGGATGCGTGGGATTATTGATATCTGAATAGCAACAGCCTTGGTAGAGTGCGTAATAGATGCAGTCCACGGCATCGATTTAGACAATTTTGAAGTGTTGAGAAGCGGTATTAACCGGTCGAAATTCTTAAAGCTGGTCAACCTGCAATCCATAATGTAGATGGGACAGAGATCACCACCATCTAGCGCTTTAGTACTTAAGCGAGCTGATTTTAGTCAATATTCATTTTCTACATAATATTTGATTATTTTTTTCAAAAAAAATAATCACATTACATATACACATTTTACACACCTGATCCACCTTGCTCGATTCAGTTGTATCAGTTTAACCTGAATACACACCGAGCTAGTCAAATCAACCTCTGATCCTGGTCGTGCCTTCGTGAATTGACATCCCGTTGGCTTAATAAAGGCTGCTTAGCGGTAAGATAAAACCAATGGCGTGAGTGGAATGATAGTTCGCCATGTTTCATGTGCTGACTATCATACTTAGGATGACGAAACTTCTGCGCCAGAAGTGAAACGTGACCCGAAACTGCTCTAACCGATTTCTAACAAGTTTCTTTCCATGTGATCTAATTTTAATCTAACAGATGTAACTCTCAACGTAATAGAAGCGCGACAAGTTTATCGATCGATTGAAAATATCCAATTGGCTGTGAATACAAACGCATAATCACGCACAAACATTTCAACACTAGCTAGCTTCATATTCCGAGGATGTAACCTGAGATTGGTTTGGAGTATGGTATGGTATGAAGCACAAGCTTGATCCAGGCAAAGTGCCACACAGTCAGAGACTACACGTGGGCTAAGATACTGTCAGGTTGCCCAGGCCTGTATGTATGTATGAAAGCACAATCCTGATCCAGGCAAAGTGCCGCACAGTCAGAGACTACACGTGGGCTAAGATACTGTATTTATATGGGGGACTGATATGTTTCTGCTAGGCAATGTGTAGTATCTAAAAATGGTGTCTCGGGAGGCTCTGATGACTTGCCAACATCAGTAAACAAATATAAGCAAGGCATTTTTGATAAAAGTTCCAAATATCGGTTCAAAATTAATTCACACGGTGCTAATACAAGTTTTGAGTGTAGAAGTTTTCAGTGAAAATAGAGCCGAACTAAGTCACCGTTCCAACTCCCCGAATTATAGCTCAGGAGATTTATTCAGGAAAAACGTTCAGTTTATTAGGAATTTCTAATAATTTCCACCAAATAATTAATTAATTTCAAAAAACGTAAGCAGTATAATTTTCAATAATTGAATAACTCTTTATAACACAAAACATTCGGGTTCTGCTATTTGCCGTAACGAGAATTTCGTTTTCGCAGGTGAATTTTATCGGAGAACACCGAAAGTTATATGCGAAATGTGCCGATGAACGTTCGCAAATATCTGAGCAGCATCAGAAAATGAAGGCTGATCAAATCACTTGGGAGGAAAAGAGAAACGTGGAAGAAGCGTCGCTGCGTCAGGTAGTTCAATACTCAATTCTCAAAAATGAGATAATATGTGTTTAATAGATTGTCTCAAACTCAAATTTAATGAAACGTTGAGGGTAACGTTTTACAGTTGTTTGTTGTCATTGTAGTTGACCTCCTTCGATCGATGTCGACCTTGGATGTGCATCGCTGGCACATGAAGATTTTACGCTCCACAGCGTTTCGAATGGATAAAGAGTACGATTCCGGAATAGAATATCTTGATGATAGAAAAAAGAACAAATGTGTGAAAATATTAATTTTAAGCACGGCCGATTTAAAGGACGCGCAAAAAACGTGTAATATGAATCTTTGTTCAATGAAGGTATCCTACTGCTAGTATCTTAATGAAGACCGTTTAACTAAGATAAATTATATATATATATATATATATATATATATATATATATATATATTTACACAATCATTTAAAAAATGAAAAAGTGCCACCCGGCAATGCACGAGAAAAAAAAGAAAGAAAAAAGTACAATATGAGGGGGAATTTTTTTTGTCCATTGTTCCACATGTCGATTTTTTTATTTTTTTTATTTTTTTTTACAATGTTGAGGGGGGAACACAAAATAGAATGCACTCTCTCCACTGTTGCCGGTTCTCAGCCATCGTCGACAGCGTGTCAAGCCACAGACACTCACTATCCCTTGGACCCCACCCAGGAAGCCGCGTTCGTCCGACCCGAGCTAAACCCGACGTCAAGCGTTTTAAGGCCGTCTTCCAGGTCAGCGGTTGTCCACCTGAACACCGCCGCCAGCCTGGGCCAACCGACACACGCAGCGCGCGGAAGGGTAGGCGCTCAGGCTTCATTCTCAAGACATGCCCTAGCCAGCGGAGACGGGAACGGTCGATTAGGTCTCGTAGCATCAGGCTGTCCACACCTAGAACACGATGCCTCACTTCAACGTTGCTAGTGCGGTGTTGCCACCACACTCGTGCAAGCCTCCGTAAACATCGATGTTCAAACACCTCCAAGCGCCGGAGCTCCTCTGCGCGTACTGCCCCGCTCTCGCACCCGTAAAGCAAGACCGACCTGACTGAGGCCAGGTAAACTCTCCCCTTGAGTCTCAAACTCACGTCAGACCGCGTCCAGAGATGACCTAGACTAGTGAACGCGAAGCGAGCTCTCGCAATGCGAGAGCCGATCTCACTTTCCAGCCCTCCTCCCGCCGTGATGCAGCTACCAAGATAGGTGAACTGTTCCACACAGTCCAGACTGAGGTCATCGACCGTCAGAGTGGGCTGCAACCCCTCCCGATCTTGAAGAAGAACCTTACACTTAGTTGGAGCTAAGTGCAATCCGTACCTAGACGCCTCCAATGCTAGCTGGTTCAGGGCATTCTGTAGGAACACCGGATCATCACCAAGCAAAGCAATGTCATCGGCATAAGCAAGGTCAGTGACACGGTTACCTGGAAGTAGCTCGATCCCACCCTCAGTGAAGCTACGGAGAGCATTCTGGAGGACATCCTCGATCGCAAAGTTGAACAAGAATGGGGACAGCGGACAGCCCTGGCGCACGCCACTGGTTGTGAGGAACGCCGGCGATAGGCTGCCGTAGACCCTGACCCTCCCTGATGAATGGGAATAGAGCTCCTTCAAGATGGCGACATACTTAGGATGGATGCCACTCCTAAGCAAGCAGTTCCAAAGAGTAGTTCTGTCCACCGAGTCGAACGCGGCCCGGATGTGCAGAAAAGCTACGATGGTTGGTCGCCGGTACAGGTGTCTGTGCTCTAATAACTGTCGCAGGACAAAAAGCTGATCCACGCATCCTCGCCCCGGGCGGAATCCAGCCTGTTCCTCACGGCAACGTAACTCCCGAATGGGCGATAGCCGACGAGGGAGGATGGAAACCAGGAGTTTAGACGCGACAGGAGTCAGGGATATCCCACGATGATTGGAACACAGATTCCGTGCGCCCTTCTTAAAGATTGGGATAACCGTCGATTCACCCCATGACGCCGGGAACCGCTCCTCAGCCCATACTTTGGTAAACAAATCACGTAACTCCGCTGCCACAAGATCACCTCCCTCCTTAAACAAAATCGGGTGGAGGTCGTCAGGACTAGGTGACTTGTGGCGCTTCAGTGCTCTAATTACCTCTCTCACCTCATGGAGATCAGGAACGGCTAAGGAAACGGGAGATATGTGGCTGATAACACTCAGTGTGATGGCAAAAGAAAGGAACCAGTGGCGAGAATCCTGCCGTGCTTGTGTTCCCGTTTATCAATGACCCCCCTCCCTTATTCCAAAAAAAAGATCAAAAACGGCATGTGTAAACAGACAGACAAAAAATCCCCCTTTTTCTTTTTTCTTTCATCATGTACCTTCTTCATGGTATACTTGTTGGCACATCGTCTGTAAAGACTTGTGTGATAATAATAATAATAATAATAACAAAAGCCGTCTTGACTGTGCGATACATTGTCTGTATTTAATTCTGTAAATTTCGTATGTCTTTCCTTAACCGCCTTTATTTTCTTGTTGTCTCATCCACATGTATCATTTTTATTTCAGTTATCCTACCATCTCACCCGTACTTTCCATTTCAATATCGAAAATTAATGGATCCTGATTTGCCACCGTAAGTATGATTACATTTGTTTTTGCATTTAAACTTTCGCATTTTCTTTTATCTTTCTTGCCGGAGTTACGATTTTGACACTATCTGAACCAAAAACAAAATCATACGCCTATAAACTACAAAAGCAAGCTGTTTGTTATACCCACTCGCAAATATCGTTTGCTAGATTTTTGCTATTTTCCTCGCCTGCTTATCCCGACTCATGATGCTTGATATTTTGTCTGACTCCATGCCTGTGCTTGATATAGATAATTAACAGGAAACGGCAACCAGCAATATAATGGACAATGCCTGTAACCAATTGCGAAATCATGTTTCTGAAAAAGAATGTTTGTAATTAATCTGCTATCACAGTATATTCTGAGACTGGACCCCATCGCACGAAGACTGGACCTTAACGTGGTGTGATGGTTTGTGTACCTCCCTGACCATCGGGCTATAGTGGGTTGTCCTTCGGGTACAAGCAGAGCTTCTCAGCAGGAAGATTGATGGAGAGATAGAGGATGAGACGAACTCGGTTTCAGCCCACAACCATGTGGGTAAGTCTCTTTAGTCAAAGGCTTTGGCCGAGAACCCTAATTTTCTATCTAGCCATGGGCAGTATCCCAGCCCGCATACCACTATTACAATCACAAATAGATCCAATTTCATAGTACGCCGGCCGTCGAGTACGATAAATCGGGTCACCTTACGTGCTGCATAAAGCGGGGTGGGTAAGCGATAGCAAGCTACTGCTGGCCCTACTGTTCAATCTTTTTTGTCCCTTCCCGGCTTTTTAATTCTTATCCTTCAACGTCCAGTGTGATGAGCGGCCGATCTGAACCTTTTCGAAGTTTAGCATATCCAAAACCCAAAACTCACTTTATATAACTGCGCACGTCTGAATACATAGGTGCCATGACCTTACGAACACTGCGTCAATCAAACCAGCAACCTGCTCTCGCCCTCTGCCTAGATGCGTTGGCTATCGACATTTGTTGCTTGTCAAAGACAAGACTTTATGATCCGTCTACGATAATCGAATTGACTTCACCAACAATTTCCAACGGGTACTTTTTGCCCTGCTCAGGTGATTCTTTTGCTTCCTCTCCAGATCAAGCGAATGTAGGTATAGTACTGAGCTCGCGTACATAAAACTACTTTTAAACTAGATTCCCGTCAATAGCAGGATGTATTCCGTCCAACTTGCGCAAAGAGTTATGATATCATTATTCTTGATGGGTATATAAATGCTCAACCTGGTCTCCTAGATGTTACTGAGTCATCTCGGTGGTGCATTCAGTCTCGATGCTTAGCAGACAGACCTATGTACACAGCACAAACTATTTATTAACAGCCCTTCGTTTTGGCACAATAATCAGCATTGTGAAACTTGGCGTCGGCCTAGCGATGATCAGCCGCAAATGCCAATCGACCATCTCGGGATAAGCGCTAAATGGAGAGCCTGCATCGAGGACTGTCGCTCCTTCTGGAACACTAGCGTATATTCTGGTCACGCGCTCGTTCGATCGTCATTTACGTTAATATTCACTAGTCCAATACATTCATCTCTAAGCACTTAACTTTCGAGCAGCTTTCGGTTCTACAATTCAGCAAGACTATTACGGCGGTTTATTAGATAATCTTTTCACTGCATTGTCCGAAAATATCTCACATCAGTGGAATGCGATTGCTGTTGTAATGCATGATGCCGCAAAGTCGGCATGTGGCAGTTCCACTTCACACGGGATCTCACAGGTTAATGTTCGATGTAGTAGAAGAAAGGCGAGGGATTCCTGGCTCGCATTAATGCCTGACGAAGACGCGTCAGAAATAATCGAAAGCGTAGCATTCATCCAATAGGGAGCGTGGTGCTACAAAGTTGAGGAAATGGAGGTACCAGCATTCGATAACTTCCCGAAACTGTTTTCAGGGATGTTTTGGTATCTACGCATTAGTACCAGTCGTTCGAATATTCACAAAGCTTCACAAACGGTCCATAGTGGAAGCCACTGGACTCGAGTTTCGCTCTTATTAGAGCTCACAGCAGTGTATATCCTGTCCCCGGGTCCTGACGCGAACCCGGACCAACCTATTTGTTGCTGGCGTCCTTCTCGACTGGTCGGCATGACGCTACTCAAATGTGCCAGTCTGGAGAGAATTCATTAAGACTTAATCATCGAGAATCGGTCAAACGGGGGTCCGGTAGCTCGGCCATAAGGCATGAGACTACAATGGTGAAGGTCATAGGGTTCGAGGGCAGACACGAGACGAATATGCACTGCTGATGCTCGAATAAGAGCGAAATTCGAGTCCATGGCTTCCAATGTGACCGTTGTTATAGCTTTGTGATATTTCGAAAGACTAGGTACTGATGAGTAGACACAAAAACATAATGAGCAAACTCTCCAACACCATGTTCGGTAAGAATTCGTTTAAAACCATTTAGGTAGCGATAATCAAGAGAACAATGTCGTTTAAAATACAACAAGAGCGCCGTTGTGTCGTTGTACTGAGCATTTTCGTGTGAAATTTAGCTGGCTAGCAGCCGTTTGTCCATTGCCTCCTTTTTCTTATTGTAAACCCTGGTTAGTTGATTGAACACCTCCGAGCGAAACAGAAATGAAGCACGTTATTGAATAAGTTAAAAGATTCAAGGTCCAGGTTCTGTTCAAGGAGGGTAGCGATATTCTAATGAACACGAGTTGAACCTTTTACCGTTAGGCATGGAAACGGAACTACTCCTCAGTTTTGGGGGGAGAATCTATAATCGTCTTATTTTCAAAATGGTGTGCGTACTTCGTGCTCTAACTACAGGGGAATAAAACTCACGCTAGTCATTACCCGGCTTCTTACTTCAGTGTGTTTCCTCGCCTTACTTTACACAAGAAATAAGAGATTCCTTAACTGCAAGCTGGATTTCGTCCAGAAGAGGATGTGCAGATAACATTTTCACTCTTCGGCAAGCCCTAGACGTCGCCACACTTTCAGTACCCATAGTAGCGAGCCTAAGGATTTCAGTGTGGCTTTTTGTTCTTCCGATGAACGCCATTATTAATACCTTATGACACAAAGGTGTCCAACCAAAGTACGTGAACATATTTCGGGCGCTGATTCCTATGCCTGGGGGCCCGTTAGGGTATTTATAGCCGGTCAGCCCAACATTGATATCTGTTAGTAAATGTCTGATAAGAGGTGTCCAATGTCCTCGGTCCAAGTGCTTCTCCATTTTGTGTCATTTGTAATTGTCGATGCACGTAATGCCAGGCAGAATGACACCGTAATTCATCTAGGCCGCGATAAGAAACTTTTTGATTTAGATTATACCGACGACGTAGTTATAATCTTCGATTTCTATGCGGATACGCAGTCTACTTTAGATCGACTATGTAGTATCGTACCATCCTTCGGTATGCGTTTTGCACCTTCCAAATGCAATGCTCTGTTACATGATATTGATCCGAAACAGCGCTTATCCGTAATATCAAGGAAATTTCGACTTTAGACTGTTTTACCTATTTGGGTAGTTGCAGTACTAGAGCTACGGTAGCTTTTCGTAACTTGGGTCATCCGTGGCGTCAAACAGGTTTGTCTCTGATCATCAAGGTTAGAGTCTATAAGGCTACAGTACGCGCGGTTTTACTGTACGGATGTGGAACCTGGACACAGAGAAAAGGAGAAATAAGACGTCTATAAGTGTCAGCACCATCGCTGGAGTTACTTGGCACCATCGGATACGTAATGCAACTATCCGTGGTAAAGTCTTTGGTAGTGACGCAGTCATCGAAAAACAAGTTAACGTGCATTGAAGCACCACCACCCTTATATGCCGTATAACCCCTTAATTGTTTTAGTCGTGGCATGTATGAATGACATCCGCCGACAGATTAACTCGATTGCGTTGTGCGTGTGCACACTAGGGATCACGCATGTGTGTGTGTTTATCCGCTGCAGAACCGAACGCCAGATTGTTGAGATATCAGTCTCATCCACCTTTTTCAACGCATTCTTGTCAACCTTTGTTATCTCAACCGCTTCAGCATGAAGTCATTCCATGGTTGGCTTTATCACCGCCATATCACGTTATCAAAATCAACGCTGTGACCTGCGTCCAGCACGTGTTCATCTAGGGCTGAATCTCTATTCAGTATAATATTCACTGGAATTGCCTGGTTGCTTACCAATTCGCTTTTTCTGTTCATTTATTTCAGTATTAAGTTATTATTATTAGAAGTATACTAGAGTGATATACATCCGAATAGTGGTTGCTTCCCCCTTTCTTATAAAATGAAATAACATAAAATTTCTAATTGTTTTCATCTGACTTCCTCGTTTCTAGCATCCCATGCATTTTGCTAGATTGCACATCTTACTGATATATGTAAGTGTGCCGTATTTTTGTTCTTCACAGGTGCCTTGTGCTACGATAATAAGCACTGCTTTCAAGCTTAATTAACATTGATTTATCATATCCTACCTGCTGTCTGCGGCTGATGATCTTTTACAAGCTGTTTAATCTCTCTTACAGCCTACAGCTCTCGCTTCTTTCTTGGGAAGCATCGCCACACACGTCATTTACTCATTTTGAAAGCATACACTACTCAGCTTTGTTTCCGTTCAAGCTTAAGCAAACTGTCCATGCTTCATTCAATCGTTCTAATGTAGCGGTCTCGTGGATGATGTGATGTGAAAGCACAAGCCTGATCCAGGCAAAGTGCCGCACAGTCAGAGACTGCACATGGGCTGAGGTACTGTCAGGTTGCCCAGGCCTAGACAGATATGACAAAATATAGAAAGAAAACAGAAATAATAGTGATACTCCAGCGTGTTTCTGCATGCAGCTCACTACCGGTGGCCAATCTAAAAATCTTGACCATTCTGATGCGATTCATCTGACAGCACCAGAGATATTTTACTCAGTATTACGATGCGTCTATGATCTCTTTGACATACTTATGTACTGTTCGTGTGCTTAAATACTCATTAGTTGCAGTCTCTGAGTGTACGGCACTGTCTGTATCTGGCATGTACTTTCATACCATCTGATCTTAACCGGTAGTAAAACACCTTTAACCATTAACCACAGGAAGTTGGTTAAAACCATCTTATCCCAACAATTTTTGGACTTGTAGCTTACTTGACTTTGGACTTTATTCGCTCGTAGAACTGCGAAACGTCACCATTTTTCAGACTGTTCTGAATTTGTTCTCACGTATTGTGCTGCATGCTGAAACACGCTGGAGTCTCAATACCACCTCTATTATCTATTTCTTTTCAGATGCTTGCCGAATTGTTTTTTTGCCTTTCGTTTAGTATTTTCAGAACGATTTCATTCGCGTGTAATCTTCGTATGCTATCATTATTTCTAAGCGAGCCGTTGATTAAAACAAAACATTTATTTGACTTACTTGACTTAATCCCTTGAGTTCCTGGAGGAACATAGGGCCTCGGCAACTTGTCTCCACTTTGGTCTGTCCATAGCAGCCATTTTGATGTCGTTCCAGTTAAGTCCACACTTGCGGATTTCCTCTTCACACGAGCGCTTCCAAGATAGCCTTGGGCGTCCGACGCGTCTCTTCCCGATTGGGTTCCATACCAGAGCATGACGCGTGATGTCATCATAAGGTTTCCTCAAGGTGTGCCCAACCCATCTCCACTTTCTTCTACTGATCTGCTGGGCGATCGGGTTCTCAGCAGCAATCTGCCACAGGTCTTGATTCCTTATCTTTTCTGGCCATTTTACCCCAATAATTCGACGAAGGCAATTATTGTGGAATGATTGCAAGCGGCCAGAAGACTTTGCTGTCACTCGCCAGGTTTCCGATCCATAGAATAGCACGGATTTGACGTTGCTTCTGAATATACGGAGTTTCGTGCGTTTTGATAAAACCTTCGACTCCCAAATGGGTTTCAAAGCTATGAACGCGTATCTTGCTTTGCCGATTCTGGCAACTATGTCTTCGTCCGTCCCACCACTTATTGAAACAATGCTGCCGAGGTAGACGAATTGCGTTACGTCTTTGACTGCTTTACCATTGATGGTGATTGATGGGTGCTCATCAGTTAGCACACGGAGGACTTCTGTTTTTTTCGGTATTCACGCGTAGTCCTGCATATGAAGCAAAGTGTGCTAGTCTATCGGTCTTTCTCTGAAGACGTTGGGGGTCACGTGATATCAAGCAGACATCAGCAGCGTATTCCAGATCCTCCAAATGCTCGGATTCCTTCCAATCGATACCATTCCTCTCACCTTTTACTGTCTGTTTCATTATCCAGTCTATTACCAACAGAAAAATCATTGGGGACAACAGGCATCCCTGGCGAACGCCAGTCTCAACTTCAAATGGATCGGTCAGTCTTCCGTTGTGAATTACCTGACAGAAGGCACCTTCATACAGCTGCTTTATGAGGTCCATGTACAGCGGTGGGACCCCATAGTGTGGCAAAAGCTTCCATATGAATTCGCGGTCCACACTGTCGAAGGCTTTCTCAAAATCTATGAAGTTGAGGCAAAGAGGCGATTGCCATTCAATGCTTTGTTCAATTATTATGCGGAGGGTCGCAATTTGGGCGATACCAGACTTTTGTTTTCTGAAGCCTGATTGCTCTGGCCGTAACACTTGGTCGATAGCGTCGCGCAAACGCATAAGGATGATGCGTGTAAGTACTTTACTAGGGACTGAGAGCAGCATGATACCTCGCCAGTTTTTTGCATAGCCTCAGATCCCCTTTCTTCGGAAGTTTGACCAAATGACCTCTCTTCCAATCATTTGGGACCCGTCTTTCTGACCAGATTTTCTGCAGCAGAGGAAGTAACATATCAGCCGAGGTGTCCAAATCAGCCTTCAGAGCTTCTGGTGGAATCCCATCTGGGCCTGGTGCTTTGCCATTCTTTAGCGATTTTAAGGCAAAAAGGATTTCATTTCGACCGGGGGGGTCGGTGTTTACGTCTAGCAAATCTGCTGCAGGTGGGATGTCAGTGACTGAAGTAGATGCTGGTCGATTTAGGAGTTCCTTGAAGTGCTCCATCCATCGCTTTCTTTGCACCGATTCCTGACTGATAAGGTTACCTTCACCGTCCTTTATTATTTTGCCGTAAGGTATTTTTCTTCCTGATAAGGTTCTGGTAATGTTGTAGACGGTGTTCAGGTCTCTCTTTTCTGCTGCATTTTCCGCCTCCTTTGCCAGCATTTCATAGAACCACCTCTTGTCACTTCTGGCACTTCGTTTCACGTCTTTATTTAGGGAGCCGTATTGTTCGATCAGTTGGTTTTTCTGCTTGGTGTACTTACACCGGAGGATCTGTTGTTTCAGCTGCCTTCTCGAGTTGATCAGTGTCCAAGTCTCACTCGAGATCCACTCTTTGTCTTTCTTTACCCGTCTGCCAATTACGTGCTTACAAGTGTCTTGCCAACAGTCTTTCAAAGCGGTCCAGTGTTCATTTATTGGGAGCTCAGGGGTTAAGTTGTTGAGCGATTTGAATCTGTTTTTCAGTGAGATTGAGAAAATCTCTCTTGTACGCTCTTCCCTTAGTTTCTGCGTGTGGTACTTTACACTAGGCCGACTGCCGGTTTCGTAGAAAGCTCTCAACTTGATTTTAATTTTGGCCATTAGAAGGTAGTGGTCTGAAGCAACATCCGCACCTCGCATTACGCGTGTATCAAGGAGACTATGTCTCCATTTTCGTGAAATCGAGAGGTGATCGATTTGATTGGCAGTAACACCATCAGGTGATGTCCAGGTGGCCTTGTGGATGTTTCGGTGTTGAAAGATGCTGCCTCCGATGACCAGATCGTTGAGCGCGCAAAAATCTGCGAAAAGTTCACCGTTCTCATTCATTTCACCTAGCGCATGCGTACCCATCACAGATTCTCTCCCTGTGTTGTCTGGACCCAATTTCGCGTTCATGTCACCCATCAAAATCTTGATATCTCGCTTGGGTGTCTTGTCTAGGACAGACTGTAGACGCACGTAAAATTCTTCTTTCGACTCAAGGCTAGCATTGTTTGTGGGTGCATAACATTGAATTACCGTCACATTTCTCCCCTTGGAGTTGAATCTGGCTGTGATTATCCGTGAGTCAACGGGTTCCCATCCAATGAAAGCGCCTGCAGCTATTGGGGATAGCATAATGGCGACGCCTTCTGAATGACTATGGTTCTCGTCTTCATGAAGTGAGTAAATAATTCGTTCCCCAGATGTCAAAACTAACATACCAGATCCATTCCATCTACTTTCACATATTCCCAGCAGTTGTATACCATATCTTTGCATTTCTTTCGCGACTTGTGCAGCCTTTCCGGTCTCATACATCGTACGGACGTTCCATGTGGCAATCTTTGTTGTTGCTTTCATCGACAGAAGATTCATCTGCTGACTGGCTTCCGGTGGGCTTTCACCAGTCTGCTTCATTTTTACCTCAGATGAGGTTTCTTCTCGATTCAAGCATGGAGATCTTACTTTGGTATGACATGTTGCTTTGGTTTCGGTAGCGGTTTGAGGTTTTTACAGAGTGGGGTTGCTGACCCCGCGTCTAACCCTCCTCCTTTTGCAGACGGGCTTGGGACCGTCCTCGGCGGAGTATTGTGATTGTGTAATCCACAGGAAGCGGAGGTTTGGAGTCAGGGTTTCCATCCCCTAGATGGACTGCCCTCCCAGGCTGACGAGCTCCATCTACCCGAAGCGAACTGGTTTTGAGGCGGAAGTCACCCGCCTTCGCCCCTTCTCCTGTCAGTAGAAGCAGTTCCGCCACGAGCAGGCAAGGAGTTGGGCTTCGATTGTGAAAGGCTATTTGAGACGCACGCCGTATGGGAGCATTTTGTAGGTTGCGGGAGCTTATCCCCACCACCACCCCCGGCTGTGACAACCTTGGGATTGTGTGATTTTATTGCATAATACTAAAACACTGCCCAAATTGGTGCAACATACACGACCCATTTTTCCATTGTAATTCTTTTTGAAGGAAATTCGTCTCCACCGCTGCTTTCATTTGCTAACCATGTTTCCGATATAAACAGCTGTTCCGTGAGCAATATAGCCCACGACCAACCCGTGATCAGCATTCTGACGGTACATGAAGTTTGTCTGTCGTCTTTAAGTAACTTGATCTAACTGTTTGCATCGGGTATGTTCAAACCGCTCAGAACCGCAAGTGGAGTTCAAGTGATACTGAAAGGGGATATTCTTATTTCTTTTTTGGCATTTTTGTGTACAGGGTTACATTAACCGAAAATTTTCATTACGCGACCGCACTCGTCCCTAAAATCCCGATTTACTCGCGTTCCCAGTTTGAAATTCCGTTAAACACATGTCACTTTGTGTTGTGATGCTCTCACTCCCGCACAAAACCAGTTTCTGGCTGTTTGCAATCATCAGGTTGAGACAGTGAAGAATAGTTTCAGTGAGCCTTGAAACAGTGGAAAAGAAGTATCATATAAGTATTATAACATGTCACATCTTTTCAATTTTATCAATTGATGATTTCTTGTCATCCAATCGTGTTTTGTTCACAGTGTCAAGAGGCGCAAAAGCCTAATGTTGGCAGGCATAGACCCAGCAAATCTGATCAAATCTCCCGACGATTGTACGGAAGGACCACCAAGGAGACGTTCAATGCGCCTTAGGCGAAATTCCTTTTGTTTTCAGCTTTCTGTGAGTTGTTTTATCATCAGCAATGTGTTTGGGGTGTGTGTGTGTGTGATAATATGCTATTAACTATTGATGATTTCATGACCAAAGCGGTGTCATACCATTTTCGCATGCAGGCATTTCGTTTTCTTTAATTTGCGATTTTCGGCTGTTGCAATGTTGTTGAATTCTAATGTGTAACGCTGTTATTTTGACAACCGCCGGTGCTCTAAACTATAGGTAGTAAGTCCGGGATATTCGAACCAATCGTTGGATATTTCTACGTTTTTCCGTGCTTAGCACCTGATTCGACCCTATCTGACTGTGGATTCAGATTAAACATTGTTTCCCACTCTATCACTGTTTCAAGGCTCACTAAACGTAATCTTGCCTCTTCACCTGATGCTGAATAACAGCCTAAAATCGTTAATTGAGTTAGAAAAACAATGCATTGCAGCTTTTACATTGTAGATGCTGCTGATACATATTTCATGCCACAGTGAGTTATTGAATGCTTATTTTTTTCTTTTAGATGTCATTTCAGCTTGCATGTGTTTTATCATTGAACTTGAATACGTCATCATTTAATGGTGAGCACCTATTGCAACATCCAAATGCCTCGCTTGTTGACCAAATACTCGCAATCAGATTTGGCTGTTGTGCGAAAAATTAAACTTTGACAAAATTCTTTTCATTCCGTATCCAAGTGTCTTCCTTAAAATAATCTATATTTTTGTAACTAAATGTGACCGTGCTTTTCCTGATTCAAGATTTTTGGTTGAAAAGCTTTTTGCTTGATGATACTGCTAGCTTGAAAGGTCCTGTTTAAATGATACAATTGAAATAAACTGGAATATTTGCTGTCATTTGGGTAAGGTAAAGTAGAGCATAACGTCGGGATTATTTTGCGTCTAACTGTGAGCTGGAGTATCGTTAAACTGGTGTGCGGACGTTGATAAGTAGCATTTAATATCTCGCGTGTAAGCATCAGGCCGGCTAGAATTCTTCCTTACATGAAGGGCCTGGTGCTCATTCGTCTAAGTTGCTCAGCATTTGGCTAGCAGGACCAACCTGTTGGATCACATACGCACCCAAACATCTGAATGGGGTTGAACCCACACTCGCATTCATTTATATCACTTACCGCACTAACATTTACATTAGGGCTATTTTCGGTTTAGTATGTGAGATAAAAATCTATCTCCGAACGGCGTGACAAAATGGTTCAACATTATTGATTAGCATGCGTTTGCTGCTAGCGTATTACCCTCCCAATCTATCCAAAAAACATCACATAAGATTGCTACGAGATATAATTTACTCGTGTTTTCAACCGTCATAATCAGGCTAGTTTTGCATTCAACACACAAGCGTTTCTTCGTAAACCAAGCAGTTTATTTTGCTTTTGTAGTTCTGATCCATCTGAGAATTATCCGCGTAATTGCGTTTGTAATATGCTAGCATTCCAAACTCCACCTTATTATGAAAAATCACCGCTTTTAAACAGATTGGCAATGCTAACCTTTGAATGATTGATCCACACAAAGGATCGAAGTCAGCCTATCAAATCTGTGGTATTACCCCGGGCTCACATTCCAAAAATTGGTAAATTCCATAGATTTTGTACCTGACATGTTTAACAGTGGCTTCAAAATATAAAACTTTTCCGCTGTTCGAAAGTTCACTGAGTACAGTCTTACTGTCTCCACTGGATTACAACAAACAGGCACAAATAATCATTGAGTGTAATCGCAAAGGATGAGAGCGCTCATGTAACTTCCATTTTTCGGTTTCACGATGTTCGCTTGTAGCGATTCGGCATAGATACTCGTGTGTCGAACAAGGCCTTTTATAGAAATCGCAAGATTTCTTGTATTTTTCCGCGTTGTAATAATTACTCTTTTTTGACCCCTCTCCATGTGCATTCCACGACTAGTACGCTGAATGCTCCTTTTGCAGTC
>JACCGJ010004735.1:0-11228 GCA_013407085.1 Atriophallophorus winterbourni
ACTCCTCGATGCAAGTCTAATGAGTTCTTGTAATCGTCCATAAAACTCATCCTTGTCAAGTTCAGAGCTTACTTACTTTACTGTACTTTCGTGCGACTATCTCCTCCTGGAGGATAAGTCGGCTTCATTGACGTCACGGATTGCAGCCGCCCACGCTCGGCGGTTAGAAGCGAGATCCGCGCAGATTGTAAGCCAGGTCCGGTCCCACGTGCGCCATCCGTAAGCCGATCGTAGACCAAGCAGCTCCACGTCCGATCTCACGGTGGCGAGCCAAGTCTTCACTTGTCTTCCGCTACGACAACGCCATTCTGCGCAGGGTGTCGGCGATAGTGTCATCCTGGTTAGTTCAGCGTCCGAGCGTCCCAGGATGTGGCCAAACCATCTCAGTCGGTGTTGCCGCAATATCGAACTCAGGCGAGGGATATCAAAACAACGGTGGCGAACCTCGTCATTCGTTACCCGCTCATCCCATCGAACATTGTGGATGCGTCGGAGACACCAGTGGTCGAAAACCTCTAGTTTCCGCATATCCTCTACCCGCACAGGCCACGTCTCGCATCCATAAGTGAGAACTGGGCGAATCGCCGCTCTGTAGACGCGCAGCTTTGTACGTCGGCTGATTTCTCTACGGTTAAATAGAACCCAACGTGGTCGCGAAAACGCCGTGCGCGCAGCTTGTACACGAGTCGGTATCTCATCCCTGGCTTGGCCTGACGGTAGCACGCACGAACCAAGGTAACGAAAAGTGTTCACCATCTCCAAGTTCTCGCCACCAATCTTGAGAGGCAGATGAGGTCCAGTGGCGGTGGTAAAATACTTAGTTTTGCGCGTGTTGATTCGTAGCCCCAGCATAGAAGCAAATGAGCTGAGGCGTTCCAGGTTCGTCTGAAGCGTTTCAGGATCATCCCCCAAGATTACGATGTCGTCGGCATACTCCAAATCGCAATCGAAACGCTCGGACTTGGTATCACACCGGCGTAATCTGAAAGCGCCTGCTTCATTGTCCAATCGATCGCGAAGTTGAATAGCACAGGGGACAAAGGGCACCCTTGCCGGACACCAGTCCTAATGGGGAACGTCGAGGACACCATTCCATATGCGCGTACGCGGCTCTGCGTGAATGAATAGTACGCTTGCATCATGCGCACAAGTTTCTCCGGCATACCATCCGCCAGCATCACACTCCACAGCGAATCTCGGTCGACGGAGTCGAAGGCGGCAAGTTCAGAGCTACAATTAGTCGGTGCATAGGCAGCAACCACAAACAAGTCGCGGGATTGGTTGCGAAATCGGCCTTTTTTGCACGAACCCTGTAGTCTTACTGCACAAAGGCGACTGTCGACTGGGATCCAGTCTAACAGTGCGACCTCAGCTCGCTCACTCAAGACGATTCCGACAACAGCTTGACCAGATACCATGGCATCGTCATCAGTGGACAAACGTAGATAGTGTGACTTACGTAAGTTAGAAGGGTTAGACAATCGTGTAACTGAGCTAGAGTTATGCATGCGTGTTTCCGACAAACAGCACACATCGACGTCGAGGCTATCAAGCGTGCGAGCCCAGGCTGCCTGCTGTCCGATGCTAGCTAAAGTCCGTACATTAAACGCAGCTAATTTGAATGGTACGCGTGGGCGGAAGAACGCTCTGGAGGCATTCGAAGCAGGCAAAATATTCGAAGTAGCTGAATTCGGAAACCTCGATGAACAAGCTGCACTTCTGTCAGGGCTAACCAAAGAACCACAAAACGGAAAACAGTTATTGAAAAAGTTTGCATGCAGTGTGAGATCATGTAAAGCATTTTGAGCAGAGAGCAAAGAGCTTGAGAGCAGAGGGCGCGAGAGCACGGGATCTGTCATTTTTACCTTTATTTTTCATAATTGCTTGTGGGCGTGATACTACCCGGTTGCCCAGGCCGAAGTAGGGGGTTAGCTTAGGGGGCCCCACCCGGAGCCTTTGGCTAAAAAGCCTGAACCACAAGGCAGTGGCTTGAGACTGAGTTTGTCTGACCTCTATCCATTGACCTTCCTGGTATGAGTAGCTCTGCTGGCACCAAAAGGCACCACCCAGTATAGCTCAATGGGTCATGAAGGTACACAAACCATCGCACCACGTTAAGGTCCAGTCTCATCGCGAAGAGAGTTTAGGTGTGCGCAAGCATGCTCTCGCATCGGAGTAAGTCTACGAAATACGATGGTGACCGGCATTTTAGCTGCCACTGCGATAAGTGATATTCCGCGAAGATTGCTTCATCCTTACTCTGCTCTTTTTTATGGACCAGTGTTATTTGGGATTCACTCCAGAAGACAGGTACCCTCTCGTCTATTCAAACCCCTTGAAGAGCAAGCTGGCTTCCGACCAGGGCGCGGATGTGTAGACCAGATCTTCGTTCTGCGACAGTTTCTAGAACACCGTCACCTGTATCAGCGACCTACCATTGTGGTGTTTCTGGATATCAGAGCCGCCTTTGACTCGGTTGACAGATCCGCCCTATGGAACTGCTTACTTCGCAATGGAATCCCATCGAATTACGTCGCTATCCTAAAGGACCTATACGCACACTCGATAGGGAGGGTAAGGGCGTACGATAGCCTTTCAATGCCATTCAGCACCACAACGGGTGTAAGACAAGGCTGTCCAATCTCCCGGTTCTTGTTCAATTTCGCCATCGAGGACGTCCTCCGGAGTGCTCTCAGTAGTTTCTCCACGGGTGGCGTTGAGCTCCTTCCAGGTGAGCGGATTATGGACCTGGACTATGCTGATGATATTGCCTTATTGGGCGAAGACCCAACATTTATCCAACAAGCTTTGGATATGATAGCAATGGAGGCATCTAAGTACGGGCTGTTCTTCTCGCCAAGCAAGAGTAAAGTGCTCCTTCAGGACTGGTCTGGTGAACTGCCAAATTTTGCTATAAATGATCTGATTCTCGATCATGTTGAGCAGTTCAAATACCTAGGAAGTCTGGTGGTTGCTGGGGGTCGGATAGAGAAGGAAATCACGTCCAGAATTGCTAAAGCCAGAATGGCATTCGCTAAACTTAAGTGCCTCTGGAAGAGACGTGATTTAAGCTTGGGAATCAAAGGACGGATATATTCCACCTCGGTAAGGACAGTATTGCTATACGGGAGTGAATGTTGGACAGTTCGCTCAGAAGATGTTAGGAGGCTTGAGGTTTTCGACCAACGTTTGCGTAGGATTGCTCACGTACGGTGGCAACACCACCTTTGCAATTCTGAGGTCAGGCGCCGCGTCTTAGGAAGCAACGGCACTAGTGTTCAGACAGCCGTTAACCGACGTCGCCTCCGCTGGTTGGGGCACGTCCTGCGCATGAAACCCGAACGGTTACCACGCCGAGCGCTTTATGCGTCAGCTGGTACAGACTGGAAAAAAAAGGCTGGCGGTCAGCCACTAACATGGAAGAGTGGCTTGAAAAGGCTCACTTCTGGTCTAGCTAGGGTTGGACGAGCGCGCTTGCCTGGATGGGGTGCAAGAGAAAGGGAGAGTGTATGGCTCGACACATTGGCAACGATGGCAATGAACCGACATCAATGGAAAGAGTGCATCATCTCTATTACTCTCTGACATTCTCTGCTGTTCAAAAACTTTATCAAAAAACTCAAAAAAATTTAAAAAATGATGTGTGTAAATGGACAAAAAAATTACCAACTGTTCCCCTCTCACTGTTTATTTTCTCACTGTTTCTACCCGAATTGTACCCCCTTATCGCTTTGTACATCTCATTGTTTATGTTGAACGGCACCATATCTGTATCAGATTGTGCAAATATATATATATATATAAACCCCTTGAGAGCAGCTCAAGTGTGACCTCCTTGAAAATGCCGGCCGAGGCTCCTCGTGATTCGTGCCATGCCAAGCCATTCTCTTTTGCAAACTTCTTTGTATCGCAAGTTTGGCCTGCCCCAATGTCGACTTTGTAATTGCAACTCTTCATAAAGTACAACCATTGCTATTCTTTACGCATAACCCAGCCACCATAGGCGGTGCTGTCGTATTAGGGTGAAAATCCTCTGTAGACCATTTCTAGAAAACACTTGGCATTCGTTCTTTTTTACATCCTTGATATCTTGAAGAGGTAACTGTTGCTTGTCAGGTGCAAAGCATTCAGTTTTCTTTCGTGGATGGCCCAAGTTTCGCTGTCATTCTGTAAAGCATATCGTACGCGCGCGCTGTATGCCATCTTTTTTCCTTCGCGGTCAACTTGCGGTTGTCTCAGACACGAGAGTTTAAACAATATAAGATGGCAGCTGCTTTATCAATCCGCCAGTCATTCTTCGTGTCTAGCGAGAGGTTATCAGCCATAGTTGAGCTATTATTTATGACTACATCGTTCTAACAAATCATTAAATTTATCACACTTCTGTCAACCGTTTCCAACATTTTGTAGGCAATTTTATTAGACGCTTCGGAATAAACTAATACTCCTATCATTATCGACTTATTGCTCTTCGCTCATTGTTACTCGATTTCGTCTTTAACAAAATGAAGGTGAGTTTTCGCGAAATTTCCTGACAAATTTAGGTGCGTGTTATATATGATTTCTCTGGTGCGACATCCGATGAATTGAATGTTGTGTGTGGCGATGAACTTACCGTACTTGATCAAGATATCGGTGATGGGTGGTGGAGTGCAGTGGATTCGACTGGCCACTGTGGTCTCATTCCATCTGCATACGTTGAGCCCTTCGATTTTCCGGAGCCAGATATTCCGCCTCCTGCTCCTCCTGCTACTTATGCTACACATCAATACAAGGACGAATGGGATAGTGATGAAGATATACCTTCTGTTGCGGTATGTCCCAATGTCTGCTTATTTTGCCATACACTATTATTGTTTGCTCCTTATTCGGTCTGTGCTGTTTCCATTTTACCCTTGGGTATGGTAGAGATCTAGTTAAATAAATTTCCCGAAATGTGCAATCTAGTTGAGATTCGAATCTGGACCGTCAGGTTGAAAGTCGATCGTTCCATTTGACATGACCACCGCGGCCATAAACTATAATTGTCCATCCGTTTCTTGTCCAACTCAATCGATCGTGTTTTTCATTTTAATACGGAGTCTTTATTTTGACACGTTTGCTTTTCGGCTCAACTGATTTACTTCCTCCTTCAACGTTGTATTTTATGCGTTTCTGGTATCCCTTTTGCTGTGTACTAAAAAGTAAACTAAAAATAAAGTTGTTATACTTTGCTGTACCAAACAATCTCTATTCTAACAATGAAAATATTTCAACTAAAACCCGATATTTTATTGTCATTAAATCATTTTAGATTAAAGGTAGCGATGATGATTTTGTCTGCCATTACATCATCGGTGCATAACAATTGGTTTCAACTTAGTGTTGTGTATAAAAATTCGCGCATATGTTGTATTCACTTAAAACCCTTTTGATACCACTTAGCGGCTCTGGTTGGTATTTGCTTGGTTTTATGAAACTGGTTTTAAGTTGCTCACTAAGCAAATAGGTATGTATGTATGAAATCGCAACCCCGATCCCGGTAAAGCATCATTGGCTCTAATACTGTCAGGTTGTCCGGGTCTAGATAGATGCGAGAAATTAAACTTGAATGCTACCTAAACTCAATCATGTTTCTGCATGCATCTCAGTACCAGTGGCAAATCAGTTTAGCACGGTGTTAGTTGCGCAGTACAGAAGTATTACGCGATCGCACATCGGTGCAACGCAAAGTAGGTGTGGGGCGCTATAAAACTGGCTTGAAACGAACAGTTGCTGAGTGGTATTTATACTCGTACTTGTGATAATCACTTTCTGTCTTCACTTGTCGTCTGCGTGGTTTCGCCATGACTCGTTACTTCTGTCCCGTATAGTCGATTACCACCTTTTTGAGCTGCAACCTGTCCTAATGGTCTACCAAATTATTGGCAGCTGAAAGACTTTGCGACAACTTATATGACCTGAAATTTTTGTTCATCACATCTTTTGGTAACGTAAATAACCCAGATGGCTCGGTGAATTTTTCCCCTGTGCGGCGGATGAGTTCAACATTTATATTTTGATTTTTATTCTATCTGTTCGAGAAAATTCTTTGTTATCTAGGCTGTCCAAAGTATACAAATCGCGGAGCCTGTGAAGTTTCCACCTTCCAGCTCCGGAACAGCTATTTCGGATTCTGCTGGACCCAATGCCGTGAGGAAGGGCTTTGGGAAGTAAGTTATTTTTCACTTTTTGAATCGATTCACGAAATTTGATTGAATGCATGTTCCGTTCTAGATGTAGGCACCACATCCCAGTCTGTTAGTGCTTATTTTCCTATAGCATCCGTAACTGCTCAAGTCCCACCCTTTCCCGTCTTTTAAGATTTTACTTTTTTCACTGCTGTGTGACTGCTTAGCATTCGGTACATGCTACCAGTGTAACGCTGTCTCTGATGGTTATGATGATGATGATGAATCAATTTGTCAGCCAGTATTATCAGTATTTTAACACTATCATTGTTGCTTAACTTCTTTACTCTATTGCTGCAACGGTATTAATTTACCGGTCTTGTAGTGGTTGTTTGATGGCAATGCACTCAAATGCGGATTTTTGATATTCGTTTTTGTTTTTAATTGTTTGTCTAATTTCATCCAATCCATTGAATATAAGAGAGTCTGTTGTTAAGAATCCAAGTTATGTAAGCATTCAAGTGACGAAGCTACACTGTCCTTGGTGAATATTCGCCACATCTCTTGTGACAAGTTGAAATTACAAACTTTCTGCTGCATTATTGCCATTATTTGGCCGATTTTATGTTTGAACGTTGACAACTTGTCGTTAACGTAGCCCATAAGCAACTTCGTTGAATGTTGCCTGTTCTAAACTTCTGTTTTTCTACCTACATCGATCACATCACTGTGTAAACGTTGCTTCTGGTTCGAACAATCGCCCTCGTTTTTAATAAGCACTATCGTCCGATGCGATTACCTATCGCATGGCTTTCTTGTGTGCTAACTAACTCATTTATTAACCGTTGCTTCTAATTCATAGCATTGAATCGCAAGCCTTTATTGTGGCAAACCAGCATATATTCCTTGAGTGAACTGCATTAGTATGTTTTGGGGCTATCACCCACCCTCCTTGATCGAATTATCCATAGTGGACAATGAAAGACCAGTGGGTTGATCTGCCGGTGTACTGTAAAGTTTTCGACTTTTGAACCTTAAGTAGATCTCTATCGCGACTATCTTTGTAGCGCAGCGTTACATATGCAGACCAAGAGCGCTGACCCCATACATTTTGCCCGGTACAGTTGAGTACCGTAATAAATCCAAATCGTTGTTTTGAATTGTCGAAATAAGAAACGGGTGGTCTACGAGTTAACCAACGGTAGTGAGCTGCATGCTGAAACACGCTGGAGTCTCACTACCATTTCTATTTCTATTTCCCCCCTCATATCTGTCGAGGCCTGGGCAATCTGACAGTATCTTAGCCCACGTGCAGTCTCTGACTGTGCGGCACTTTGCCTGGATCAGGCTTGTGCTTTCATACTATACCATTTTGCCAGTTTCTACCCTCACGATTTTCCTTTATTGAAACCATGGAGATGTTGCGTTCATTACCTGCTCATTGCATTGATTGCTTGAGTTCTGATTTTTTATCGCTAAATAGGACCTTTTATCTATCTTCATAAAAATTTATCTCATCATGTATGGTATGAGAACACAAGCCTGATCCAGGCAAAGTGCCGCACAGTCAGAGACTGCACGTGGGCGAAGATACTGTCAGGTTGCCCAGGCCTAGACAGATATGTGGAAGAAAAAAGAACAGGAAATGGATATGGATATTTTAGTAATGCTCGGTGAAAATTTCGTTATGTATTGGATTATAATCATTCGTGTCATTGTGCTGATATGACGATATATCCAAAATACCATAATCGGGTATGCTACCAGTACTCCAACCATAGTTGCATTGACCGGAACGAGGCCTTTGTCCGTACCGCCTTCCTGTTTCAGTGTTTTGTCGTCCTTCGTCGCTTAAATGTGTTACGTTTTCTTAAACGTTTTGCCTACTTTTGTTAAATGTTCTGTTTCCTTTTAATCAAAGATACGGAAGCAAGTCTGGAGCGGACGAATATTTGTTGAAACTTACATTGCCAGATAACCTTCTGCCAATTATTCACATTGATGTAAGTTGGTTTATCACGGAGTCTGCTTTTTCTTAATTTTTTATTGAAACTTGTATCACTTAGAGCTGAACAAACTGAGATTAATTGTTACACTGTTGTGTGAGTATACTCTAAACATCAAATTGAACCGCGCGTATTAATCTTGTCCTCGGATGCGAACAATCAGCCTGCATTGCTCACAATTACAACTGAGCCACAGCTAACGGATGGCTTTTGAAAAAAACAAATGGTTCGACCATTTTCACGCAACCAAGAATGTATTGTCTGAACGGCTTCGTTGTGTTAAACGATGACCACATTCGCGTGCATTTTTCGTACGGTCAATTGTGCTTGCTCTTCGTATAGGTGGTGTGATCTAGTTTTGTCAGTGCATCTTTACCAAACGTGCCATCTGTTTTGTTTTGTGGATAAAATAAACTATGTTCAGCAATCTTTGATTCTCAATCTGTTAGTTCCAACCTTTGTGGGTTATGCTCTCTCTAGTTACTCACTCTTGAGAACAAATCTTGTCGGAAAACAGACTGACTCAGTGCTCAAGGCGATCAATACTGAGGATCAAGGGACACTCTTTAGGATCATCAGCTTGAATCGATCTATCACTTTGCCGTTTTTTTCTGATTGTTGATTAACAAGCAGTTGTGAACGTCATCTATCATTTTGTGTCATTTGGTATCTAGAGCGGTGTTAACGACTATCAGGTGGTCGCTATTGTCCGGTCCATAAAAGCTGACTTGACGTAAAGTGCTCGTCACGGTAACCGTTAGGGTTTCATACGCATGGTGTATCACGCTAAGCACAGACGTCATCGGTTACTGACCGTCCAAAAGCTACCTGTGGTATAGACAGTGAACGAACTATCGATCAAGCATCGATCGTAAGTGCATATTGTGATTATCGTTCACTGTACAAACATTGTGCTATTCATTTCATTCGATCAATACACCAGTTCAGTTACGGTAGTGTTCTGTCGAACCCAAGTCTGGGCCAGTAGTGGCACATCACAGATATAACACTACCTGAGAGTCCGTTCATTTTCTCTTAATTATGCCGATGTCAAAAGTCGACACGCTGGTGGTGCTTGTTTAAAAAAATAGATTATTGCGCAATTATCGTCGTAGCGAGCACGCTTGTGAATAGATTATGCATTGATTACTTACTAGAAACTACGCTCCGTTTAATTCTCGCTTTAAATATAATCATAAAATCCTATTTCTGTATAGTACGTCAATGGTCTGTTTCATTGGCGTCCCGTCGAAGAAACTGTTACGTGTTCTGTTGGTCAATTTGCCAAAAGTTCGAAGTTGCATGGAATGAAGTCGTTTGTGCAGTATCGTATCAACAATTCAGTGAGTTTGGCCCATTTATATCTTCGATTTTTTCTAAATGAAGGACTTTCACAAACAATGAGTTTGTTTGCAACCAATCTTTGCGGAAATTATGCTACTGCTATTCGTTATTTCATCTCGTTTGCCTCTCTGCTCTGTACAGTTTAGTTTTTTTAGTCTCACTACCATTTTCATTTTTTAATTTCAATTTCTTATATCTGTTCAGTTTTGGAAATCCTGGCCGCGTCTTAGCCCATGTGCAGTGTATAACCATGCGGCACTTTGCCAGGATCCGGCCTGGTCAACCTGACAGTATCTTAGCCCATGTGCGGTCTCTGACTGTACGGCACTTTGCCTGGATCAAGCTTGCGCTTTCATACTATATACCAGGATCTGGCTTACGATGTCACATGTACATATATTTTAGTTTTTGTTATCTTTTGATGTAATTAGGTAGTGGATACATCAACATTATCAGCAGAATTACATCGTCGTATCGATACAATTGCTAGTCTGGTTGTCTCTAACCATTCAAGAAACTGCCGACAGCAATTACGATGCCGGATGCCCCAGACATCATCATGTAAGCCGTACCTCCTCAAACTGAGTCAAATGAGCTTGCTTAGGTTAACGTATACCTCTTCGTCACGCGCACAGCTGGGAATCTCATTATGGATTGCTCTGTTATGCTCGTTGGTGTCGGCGAGATAGCGTTTCTCAACTTTGGTCATGCGAATCCCGAAGGTAAAGTTCAGAAAGCAACAGATTTATTGTTCGGCTTTGGACCTCAGGCTCAGAGCAAATAAGTGCTACAACGTTTCCAGGTCTTCAACTATCACTGAATCTGCTGCATTATTAAACCGATCGTAGACCAAGCAGCTCCGCATCCGATCCCACGGTGGCGAGCCAAGTTTTCACTTGTCCTCCGCGACGACAACGCCATTCTGCGCAGGGTGTCGGCGATAGTGTCACCCTGGCTAGCTCAGCGTCCGAGCGTCTCAGGGTGTGGCAAACCCATTTCAGTCGGTGTTGTCGCAATATCGAACTCAGGCGAGGGATATCAAAACAACGGTGGCGAACCTCGTCATTCGATACACGCTCATCCCATCGAACATTGAGGATGCGTCGGAGACATCAGTGGTCGAAAACCTCTAGTTTCTGCATATCCTCCACCCGCACAGGCCACGTCTCGCATCCATAAGTTAGAACTGGGCGAATCGCCGCTCTGTAAACGCGCAACTTTGTACGTCGGTTGATTTATGTACGGCTAAATACAACCCAACGCAGTAGCGAAAACTCCGTGCGCACAGCTTGTACACTGGTCGATATCTCATCCCTGGCTTGGCCTGACGGTAGCACGAACGAACCAAGGTACCGAAAAGTGTTCACCATCTCCAAGTTCTCACTATCAATCTTCAGAAGCGCCTGCTTCATTGTCCAATCGATCGCGAAGTTGAATAGCACAGGGGACTAAGTGCATCCTTGCCGGACACCAGTCCTGATGGGGAACGTCAGGGACACCATTTCATATGCGCGTACGCGGCTCTGCCTGAATGAATAGTACGCTTGGATCATGCGCATAAGATTTTCCAGCATACAATCCGCCAGCATCACATTCCACAGTGAATATTGGTCGACGGAGTCTAAGGCGGCTTCGAAGCCGATGAAACAAAAGCTTCCATATGGCGCGCGTTTCAAATAGCCTCTGACAACCAAGTCCAGCTTCTGGCCTGCACGAGTGGCTCCCATAG
>JACCGJ010004737.1:0-16575 GCA_013407085.1 Atriophallophorus winterbourni
CCGTGAAGCGAGCCAAAGGCTCATTGACCACGGTTATCCAAAAAGTTTTGTAAAACGCCAATTGATGAAGGTAAAATACCCGTCAGAAAAATCGGAGAAAAATTGGCGAGATACCGTTTGTATACCTTACGTAAAATGCACATCTGAAGCGATACGTAGAATCTTGAACCAGGCGGCCATACGCGTGACTTATAAGAAAGGGAAAACTATCCGTTCGGTTCTGATGCACCTCAAGGATAAGACACCTTTATCTAGCGTCACGAACAGCATCTACAGAATCAACTGCAAGGACTGTTCGGGTGTTTACATAGGCCAGACTTCCAGGGAAATTCCCACTAGAATCGAAGAACACCGAAAGCGTGTACGGAAACAGCCCCGGGATGCGAGGGAATATCAATCCCTCATTCGTGATTCCGCCTTGGCGGAGCACGTTTTAGATACGGGCCACAGCGTCGATCTAGACAATGTGGAAATATTAAGACGCGGTATTAAACCGTATAGCGAACGCCTACATGCGGAGGCGGTCGAAATTGCGAAGGCAGGTCCACTGGCAGTCAATAAGGTGGAGGGGGTAGAAATCTCCACAATCTGGCGCTCGGTACTACTGCGACGGTAAATAGTTTTTATTCACCTTATACCTACTGGTTAATTAGTTTTTTGTTTTTTTCAAAAATAGCGTTAGCCCTGTTAGTTATGTACATTTACGTATGTGGGCAGCTGTGTCAACTGACCTTGACCGTGTTCACTTGTATCAGATTGTTTTGGATACACACTGTGAGGAAAATGGACCACTGATCCTGGTCATTCCCACGAGACGTGACACACCGTGGGCGTACTATAGGCTGTTTAGCGGTAAGGTCAAATAAGTGGTGGTGGGTTGACCGCTACTTAATCATGTTCCCTGTCCTTACTATCACCCCTGGTCTGACGAAGCTTCTGTGTCAGAAGTGAAACGTTACCCAAAAACTACTCTAACCGATTGCACACAAATTCCCTCGCATTAAAAAATTGACTAATTGTGTTTTAAAGTCATGCAAGCTAGTGGAGTGAGCAACGGATAAGGGTAACAAGTTTAAATTAAAATAGGCAAGGCAGAATAAAAATAGCTTCAACAGTTAAGGCGGGAATTGGTTACCACCGGCCTATAGTCATGGATATGATAATTTCTTGTATCCCTTCGCGTGAATTATCCTGTTTGGCGTATGGAATATTTCGTAAATTAGGATAGGTTCTCCTCTGATTCGTCGATAGGGAAATTCGAACAGATTCAGTTGAGCTATCCTTTCTTTATAAGGCTTGTTTAGCTGAGAACTAGTTTTGTTGAGTGCTGATAGATTCGCTGCATAAGTTCATCATTCTTCTTGAGGCACAGAGACCATGACTGCACACCGTATTCCATGACTGGTCTCAAGTATGTATTTATGATCCTTGGGAATATCTTGGGCGAATATTTTCCAAATACACGTTTGATGAGATTGAGGAAACATATTGCATTTCTAAAGGCAGTGTTAGTTTTATTTGTGATTTTGTCTTCACTGCCGTTTTCAAAGACGTGTGAACCTATATGTTATGTGAAATCTACTCGATAACCCATAAACCTGAATTTGATGAAGTTAAGTGTCACTTTGTTGTTCAAAGAACAGTTGTAATCGTATCAGACCTTTTTGTAATAGCAGACAGTATTCTGGGTTACGGATGCAAAGCCATATCTTTATGTCGTCCGCAAATAACGAAATGTTATATCGAACAAGCCCCGCTACTTTATTGACATGAATCAGAAAGAGGATCGGACTAGGACTGAACCTTGTGATACTCCGCTAGTTGCTGCCATTGGTTTGATAATGCTCTGTCAACACTTACGTGGGTAGTGCGATATTTTAGGTAGTCATTTAGACAATTCAAGAACTTTCCAGTGATAACAAGCCTTTCGATCTTCTGCAGTAGTATGTTATGGTTAACACGATGAAATGCTTCAGAGATATATAGATAACATGCATGAATTGATTGCCCTTTATTAACCGCTGGTGTCTAATCATCGAGCGTTGTTTACCCATTTACCAGCCAGGAAGATCACATTCAGGGTGGTCATATATCAGATCTCTGTGTGTTACATATAAACTACCAATCTAAATCATTGCTAAAGCAACAACGATTGTGTCAAGGAAATCACATCTGCGTATTGTGATTTGTTTATCCAGATTTAAAGTCGCTTTCTCGCGCACAACTAATACTCAACATGATTCAACTTTCATTGTTAAATCTATTTCACGTTAATGTTATATGCCTACTTGTCAGTTGTCAGTAGTGTAAATGCAAAATACCATCATACTTATAGCTCATATGACTTCTGATTGGTTGTTTCTCGATAACCGTGATATGATTGGCTATGTTCATTATCCCAGGTTGCCCTACACGATCGTCTCTTTGGTAACTGACTGCCCAAAGGAAATCACTGGGATTTTTTCAGGAAACTATTGGTTACCGCTTGATTGGAATTCTCGAGGCCGATTTCACACGACCCACTATTCCGTCCAAGCATCGAAAAGGAATACAGAGGTCAAGTTGACATTTAAGAAATATGTAAGTCAACGGAAAATATAAGCAATATATCGGTTTGAATTCTATGTATAAATTGTCGACCTATTCAATACAGTGTATAGTAAATTTGAATTAATTGCATAAATTATTAATATTTGTGGATTGAATAGATACTGCTTTCAAGTTAAAAAAAACTATTGCTTTCAAATCTTTATAGTTCTTTATTTGAACTTAATATAATGCTGGCGCATTTCTTTATCAGATAAAGTGTGTATAATTTTATAAAGTTCCTTGTTTCTATTTGTGATTCATCCTGTATATCATATTGTGTATTCTCATGGTTTTGTTTGGAAATAAGCTTTTGATGTCTGACAAATTAATTTAAATATTCTAGAAATTGTTTATCTCTGTTTGGAAAGGATAATCAATATCAGTATCAGAAAATTAAGGTCTAACCTTGCTCAAATCAACTTGTAAGCTATTCAAGGTCAGATAAGTGACATGAAAACGTGGCAACAAGTCGTCTTGATGTAACTGCTGTTGATTCAATGAAGAGAATGAAGAAAACGGTAATCCCTAGATCATGGGAATACATTTCACGTTGATTTATCTAATTAATCAAGCAATCAGACAGATCGTTGATTTTATAATCGTATTTTTCACATCTTTGCAATTTTTGAATCGTGTGTTGTCGGGTAATGGTAGAAAGTGAGACAATTATTCTTCTTGGTGTATTTGAATTTTTTTCTAACTAAACCGTTAGGAAGATAGATCAAAGCCGCACTGGAACGAGTGAAGGTAGTGCAAGATGATCTTACTGTTAACATAGGCTTAAAATATTAGACATTTTCGATAGCTAGTAGCTCAGAGTTGCGAATTGTACATTAGGGTCGTTAACGAGTTGATTGGTGAGGCATAAGGAGAGAAAATAAATGCTAATATTTGTTGTAAACACTTAGGTCAATTGTTATTTTGCTTGCTATCATTGGTCTAGCCAATAGCTACCATTCTTGAAAATGTATACCTTCATTTGGTCGATTATACTTGCAATCATATTAGCGGTTTCCAAGATCTGTCAAATCTCGTTCGACCTTTCTTCGGACCGAAAGTGGAAAGTGCGACTCGGCATATGCAGCTTTTTAGCGATTCCGAGTTTTCTGAAGCCGATTCAAGTAGGGTTGTCTTGCGGGTGACGTCAACCTTAGGCTTGATGCGGTGAAATCTCGTGTCGAGAAGCTTCAGTTTTGCGCATACCAGAGAATGATCAGTGTCGCAGTCTGCGCTTGGATATGATCTGGTGAAGAGCACGCTTCCTATATTGGTGCGCTTAACAAGAATAAGATCGAGCTGATGCCAATGCTTAGAGCAAGGATTTTCCCAAGAGAATTTATGCTGTGGTTGTGTTTGAAAGAAAGTGTTATTAATGCAAAGAACGAACTGTGTGCACATTTCTAAAAGGCGTTGTCCTTCCGAGACAGTTTTGCCAAGACTCGTAATCTGCACCAACTCTGGCATTGAAATCACCCGATACAACTACACAGTTTTTGTGGCACCTTTTTGTATACTGTTGTGAGGTTAGGATAAAAAGAGTCTTTTTCAGCAGGCGTCGCAGAGAGCATAAACGTTTACCGACGTAATGGTACCAGGAATGCACTTCAAAGTCCAACTCCTTTCGCTCAGTTGGCGCTATGTTCGATGATTTTATTATGCTTTTTCCCACGGCAAACCCACCTCTATGCAGTTGAGGCTCATCGGAACCGCTTCCTTTTCAACAAAATGTTTAATCTCTTTTAGTTTGTCTACCACTGTCTGGTAATCGCGTCTCTTGCAGGGTAGCCACGTCGACATTTAGCCTCTTTAGCTCATTGTTAATCACAGATGATTTGCTTACGCCTCTGTTATACGAGATGTCGTTATGAAATCCTAGAAGCATGGACCTGACGTTCCACGTTCCCAGTTTCAGAACTGACGTTTGTTCTTTAGTAATTCGTTTCGCTTGTCAGTTGATTCCTCATCCCCATGCACCCAATGAGGATAGCAGACCGTGGCGAGACGGCACCTTATTGACTGGGGGCTACCCAGCTTGAGGCGGGTGGTATCAGTCCAATGAGAACGTCGGAAGCAGCTACAGGCTCTGAGCTCTACGCAGATCAAGCCAAAGCTTTTAATTGGTATCTGCTGCTTCCCGTGTTATTATCCGTAGAAGCGGAATGGAGTGGGCTCTCCATTGGTGCGTTGTGATGTATACCAGGGCAGTTCGATATAAAGAACTAGCTGTTTCCCATACAGTAAGTTCTCTCTCTCCACAACATCACCTGAACCAGCAGATACAGCTCCTGACTATTCAACGCAGATGACGCCACCGGCGTGCAACTGACACCTAGCGACCGTGTCCTGCCTATCTTTGTGAGCACACCGGGAGTAATTGTTAAACCCGCATCGGACCGTTTAGTCATTCTGAAAGCGGAGCACAAAAGCATCAAGCGATTGTGATGGACATCAGTAGTCGACATCGAACGAATGTAGCACACAAAAGGCAACGCTTTTAGGCGTTCAGCTTTTTCGTATTATGGTGATTTACATTTTGACATTCAAGTTCAATTTATATATAATTAAAATCGCGAAAATCGGTGCTCTAGTTTGCAACTTTACGATAACACTGATTCTACAACTCGTTAAACACACTGAAAGCAGATTTGTATCTCAACGTTTAACTTGATCATGCACCTGCTGCGCAAGGTGCGGTGATGTTTTGCAAGAAGCGTTAGGTCACCGTATGAAGGTGAATCACATTATAGAATACGTGTGCTCAGTGCTCAATGGTGTTATAAACACACTGAAAGCAGATTTGTATCTCAACGTTTAACTTGATCATGCACCTGCTGCGCAAGGTGCGGTGATGTTTTGCAAGAAGCGTTAGGTCACCGTATGAAGGTGAATCACATTATAGAATACGTGTGCTCAGTGCTCAGTGGTGTTATAATTTTCAACTTAAGTTTACAGCTTTCTAAATTATATCTTTTGAACGTGATTGAATGATCAAGTTTAGAATATGTGTAGACCATTTTAATTTACAGTGAATTCGATGTGAATATATCGTTCGGGTTTGATCCCTTGTCTTGATATCAACATTAAAACGTTTAGCATATTCCCTCACGTCCTTAAAGCACAACAGTATTACAATCGATCAAACCGTTTATTGTGTACATGACACACGTCTATATTATATCTAGGAAACTTATGCTACCGCAACTCTCTTCGACGCGTTTGTACCGCTTGTCATTTTGATCTGATTTCTCAATCGGACTCATGCCACTGTTTGACCGAATGTTGTTCGTTTGCTCAATTTTTGAGAATGTATTCGCTAAACCCCTTCTCTTACAATTATTCATAAACCATGAAACTGTGTGGGTTTGCCATTTTTGTCGTCGATCATTTCGGCAATCAATGCTCTTGTGCCGTGCCACAAGGTGGTTTTATGCATATCATGAAATAGCATGTGAATTGCCGATGTGCGTTCGCGTTGGTCACTAGACGTGTAATGAAACACCTCCAATTTCATCACGGTCGTGTTTTAAAGTCACTGTAAAATAGGGTTCTTTCATACAACCACAGATGTTTGTATGGTGAATCCGAAAATTGACCGTGAAGTCAAAGATGAAGGTATACACCGCGTGCGAACGAAATGCTTCACTATACGGATTGGGCCTGAATAATGGGCTTGCAACAATACTGCATCAAAGCAATTATCAGTTTGATGCAATTCTTTTGAAGTGTATAAAAATTACATTTCGTTATGTTTTGCTTGTCACTCGATCCATCTTCTGCAAGACTATTTCGCAATTCCCGTTATCACTTGGTATTATGTTTATATTCATGTGGTTCGTTTGTGGCGCTCTGGTTTTCCTTGTCATAGACGAAGGATTTTGGTTGGTTCTTTGAATGTTAAAAGTCTTTCGAGTCGATCTGAAATATTCCATTCAACGTAATTACTTTTATTTGTTGGGCATATAGAAAAAGTGCTTCAAGATTACTGTTGACAATGCAGATCATACATCCATGTTTAATGAGGTATTAATGTCCAGATTAATGTTCATTATTTGAACGTCTTCAAATCCGCCGCCATATTGTTTGAGGATGATTAATATTTAAACAAAACGTTCTGTTTCCCCCAGGTCGTCCACGTGAAGTTATGATTTTGATCTTGCGGCTTGTTGAAACTCACGCAAACGTTTCATCATTTCAGCTAATTGGGTTATGTTTAGTATGCAATTCCCAAGGTACCTGGGGGATTTGGTTGCACAAGTCCTTTTATATGATCACCTAAAGTTTCCTATGGCCATTTATTTCCGATTTCAGATAAAGCGCTTTCTAGTGAATTACAATTTCGGCTTCGGAACTAGATGTTTAACAGCACATTCTCGCAGCTTTTTGGATAGTAACTATATATCACAATCAGACGAGATTTAACATGTGCACGTAAAACAGTTGACAGAATAAATCTGGCATGCTATAATCATCAATTTTAACATTCTTGGTTCAAGTGCTTTGTCAGCCCAAGCATATTTAGGTTTCTGATCGCTACACTTGCAAGTCGTTCTTATTGTACACATACATAATCATATCAAAATTGCATTTTTGGATAAATATCACTGTGTGTTAGATAAATTAGCGTTGCGATGAAAACTGTGTGGCATAAAGTTATGACGCACACTAAGACATGCCGCCAATCGTTCAGTCCCTATCTGATTAACAATTCTCTCTGAATGATTACTTATTCTCCTTCTCTTCTGTTATATTTTGTCTGATTCAAACAATTAATTTTAAATCACCAGACGTGCAACGTGGTCAGCATTATTTGGATTGAATAGTGTTCGAGTGCTTCTCGCCATCTGGACGGCAGAATGAAAGATCTCCGATTTTATCAATTTTGTCTGCATAATGCGTATGAAGTGTTGCATTTGTTTGAATGTATATAGTTGTTTTGCAAGTTAAAACTAAACGGTAATTCTAATTCACTTGTATTTTTTTATTTTTCAGCTTCAACTGTAGATTCACATGCAACTAAGAGGTCAGCCATGTGGTGAGTCAGCGGCTAGAATCACTGCATAGAACTCAGAGTGCAGTCGATGTTATGATGACGCGGATTGATCTGTAAGTGTTGGACCACACTGTGCAGTTCAACAATCATCAAACTTACTTGCATTTGAAAAAGCTACAATATTAACGCGATTTTAAAAGGTAGTTAAATATTGAATATGATATATGGAAAAATTATGTACTAAGACTTATGGTGATATATACACTATGAAAATATAAACATTCCAAAAAATATTTCGAATAAACCATCTTTATATATAGGAACGTACTCTGCAAACTCTTTCCTACACTAATCGACATTTTCCTTCTAAATTAACCAGCCACAGATTTTCTCGCAGAAGTGCTACGTTAGCGCCGTTCGTTTTAGATTAAGGTGTGGTTTTAAAGTGGCGGTAGTTGGAAATATCAAGAAAGTTATCGCGAACATCTTGTAGTAGATTTCAAATATATAAGCTAGCAATTTCATCAACCTCTCAAGAAGGAGCAGCCCCTCTAGATTGTTTTACGCGCTCTCACTTGTAAACTGCACAGGGCTTGAACCACTGAAAACCGAGCGCCACAATGCAGCAATCTTTCATGTAAATATATTTAAATGTCGCGTTTTAGTCGAGAGACCAAGGGCCAGCAAACACAAATATATCGATTCGCCCGGAGAAATTCTGCCTTAATGAATCATTTGAACAATCCATTTTGCATGCATTTCCACCTCGCACACTACGACCGGTTTCGGACGGTTCGCACTCATCAGGTAGGGACAGTACGATCAAGATCTGCATGCGCTTTAATCAGTGGAACAATGGTAAACAGGTTCCGCTTGTTTCACTACATTTACATGAGTGTTGGCTCATGTGATTGAACAGGTTGGTTGTACCAGCCTGATGCAACAGTGGCATACAAGCAAAACTTGTATTATTTACTGTTTGTTATGAGACTGTATTGTTGCTGGCCTACTTCTGTCGATGACGACCATGGATGTACATCACAATCGCATGAATTTTCATGTTCGACAGATTTTTGAATGACTAAAAAGTCCGATTCGGGAGGAGCAATCTGTCCTCCCTCCTCAGCGCTTGCAACGATAGTCAGAAGTCGGTTGTAGGGTGTCAGTTGCACGCCAGCGCCATGATCTACGTTCAGCAGCCAAGAGCTGTATCTGCTCCTCCACAGCTAGCAGCTTCTTGTACAGTCTATGTTTAAAAATTGATTACCAACAGAGTGGACGTCTAAGATTATTTCTCTTATCTACAAGATAGCAACTTATCGCTCAATTTATGCGATCCAAATTTTCAGAGATGTAAAATAATTCTCTGATTCTTCAGTATCAAAATATGCTATTAGCAATAGAAAACAAGGTTGCCTTAAGCCGCACTCGTTATGCCAGTGTTGCTAATGGTGCGGAAATCACTCAATGCACTTATGGATGATCAAAGTATTGTGTTGCTCACATCCCCATCCCTTACACACCACTACCGGTTTCAGGCTGTTTTCGTCATATGGTGGAGACAGTAAGATTAGGTTGAGTGAGCTTTGAAATAGTAGAAAAGTGGTATACAAAGTTATACTTGTATTCCACTATTACATAGGCTTCGTACAAAGAACCACGATGTTCAAAAACAGAAACACAAAGTGAATCTTGACATTCAAGTATACTTTGTAATTCAAGGTAATTCAAGATTTTCAATGGTCTAAAAAGCAGCAAGCCTAACAATAACCATAGGTAGAAATTACAAAAATGTACACGAATAAAAACAAGATAAGCAGTTAGATTAAACACATGATACGTATTCGGGAAAAGATTAATACAATAAAAAATTGACTAATTTTGTTTTAAAGTCATGTAAGATAGTGGAGTGAGCAACGGATAAGGGTAAAAAGTTTAAAGTAAAATAGGCAAGGCAGAATAAAAATAGCTTCAACAGTTAAGGCGGGAATTGGTTACCACCAGTCAATAGTCATTGATATGATAATTTCTTGTATCACTTCGCGTGAATTATCCTGTTTGGGGTATGGAATATTTTGTACATTAGGATAGGTTCTCCTCTGATTCGTCGATAGGGAAATTCGAACAGATTCAGTTGAGCTATCCTTTCTTTATATGGCTTGTTTAGCTGAGAACTAGTTTTGTTGAGCGCTGATAGATTCGGTGCATAAGTTCATCATTCTTCTTGAGGCACACAGACCATGACTGCACACCGTATTCCATGACTGGTATCAAGTTTGTATTCATGATCCTTGGGAATATCTTGGGCGAATATTTTCCAAATACACGTTTGATAAGATTGAGGAAACATATTGCATTTCTAAAGGCAGTGTTAGATTTATTTGTGATTTTGTCTTCACTGCCGTTTTCAAAGACGTGTGAACCTATATGTTATGTGAAATCTACTCGATAACACATAAACCTGAATTTGATGAAGTTAAGTGTCACTTTGTTGTTCAAAGAACAGTTGTAATCGTATCAGACCTTTTTTAATAGCAGACAGTATTCTGGGCTACGGATGCAAAGCCATATCTTTATGTCGTCCGCAAATAACGAAATGTTATATCGAACAAGTCCCGCTACTTTATTGAAATCAATCAGAAAGAGGATCGGACAAGGACTGAACCTTGGAATACTGCGCTAGTTGCTGCCATTGGTTTCATAATGCTCTGTCAACACTTACGTGGGTACTGCGATATTTTAGGTAGTCATTTAGACAATTCAAGAACTTTCCAGTGATAACAAGCCTTTCGATCTTCTGCGGTAGTATGTTATGGTTAACACGATGAAATGCTTCAGAGATATATAGATAACATGCATGAATTGATTGCACTTTATTAGTCGCTGGTGTCTAATCATCGAGCGTTGTTTACCCATTTACCAGCCAGGAAGATCACACTCAGGGTGGTCATATATCAGATCTCTGTGTGTTACATATAAACTACCAATCTAAATCATTGCTTAAACAACAACGATTGTCTTAAGGAAATCACATCTGCGTATTGTGATTTGTTTATCCAGATTTAAAGTCGCTTTCTCGCGCACAACTAATACTCAACATGATTCAACTTTCATTGTTAAATCTATTTCACATTAATGTTATATGCCTACTTGTCAGTTGTCAGTAGTCTAAATGCGAAATACCATCATACTGATAGCTCATATGACTTCTGATTGGTTGTTTCTCGATAACCATGATATGATTGGCTATGTTCATTCTCCCAGGTTGCCCTGCACGATCGTCTTTTTGGTAACGGTGTGCCCAAAGGAAATCACTGGGATTTTTTTTAGGAAACTATTGGTTACCGCTTAATTGGAATTCTCGAGGCCGATTTCACACGACCCACTATTCCGTCCAAGCATCGAAAAGGAATACAGAGGTCAAGTTGACATTTAAGAAATATGTAAGTCAACGGAAAGGATAAGCAATATATCGGCTTGATTTCTATGTATAAATTTTTAACCTATTCAATACAGTGTATAGTAAATTTGAATTAATTGAATAAATTATTAATATTTGTGGATTGAATAGATACTGCTTTCAAGTTAAAAAAACTATTGCTTTCAAATCTTTATAGTTCTTCATTTGAACTCAATATAATGCTGGCGCATTTCTTTATCAGATAAAGTGTGTATAATTTTATAAAGTTCCTTGTTTCTATTTGTGATTCATCCTGTATATCATATTATGTATTCTCATGGTTTTGTTTGGAAATAAGCTTTTAGATGTCTGACAAATTAATTTAAATATTCTAGAAATTGTTTATCTCTGTTTGGAAAGGATAATCAATATCAGTATCAGAAAATTAAGGTCTAACCTTGCTCAAATCAACTTGTAAGCTATTCAAGGTCAGATAAGTGACATGAAAACGTGGCAAAAAGTTGTCTTGATGTAACTGCTGTTGATTCAATGAAGAGAATGAAGAAAACGGTGATGCCTTGATCATGGGAAAACTTGCTTTACAAAACATCCCATACTCCGAACGTTCCCTTAGAGAATTTTTCACGTGAAGTGATAGGAGACATTATCGGACGCATGAATATGTGCTGGTGGTACCCCATTCCAGCCTAAACTGTAGAAGGTATTATTACTCTGTCCGTGTCTGTTTCACTTGGAACAGTTTACCTTCAACCGTTGCTCACGCCACTAGCCTGCATGACTTGAAAACGAAATTGGACTAATTTTTATTGAATTATTCATTTCTTGAACACTTGTATACTACTTAATCTAAATTCTCATCTTGTATATACACTTACATTTTACCATCGTATGGTTGTTGTTAAGCTTGCTGCTTTTTAGACCATTAAAAACCTTGAATTACCTTGAATTGAATTCAACTTTAAGGAAAAAATGTACAAATTAGGAGTAAAAGGAGTAATTCATTTCACTCATTCAGTCCTCTCCGTGCCGGGTGGCACATGAGGCGAAGACAACTTCACGCCAGTGGTTCCGGTCTGTTTCTGCTTCCGTTGCCTTCTGCACCGTAAATCATTGTGCATGTGTTTCGCGTTCCAACGTGCTGCGCCAAGTTTCCTTGGGCCGTCCCCTTTTTCGTTTACCTTGCGGATGCCAGTGCATGGCTACCTTCGTATGCGAACTGGGATCCATCCTGCAGACATGACTGAGCCACGGATCTGTTGTCTTCGTTTCCGTAGCAATGTAGGTTTTACGGGATAGGGTTGCTAGCCCTAAGCCCAACCCTCCTCCTTTCTCAGACGGGCTTGGGACCGTCCTTGGCGGAGTTAGTGAAAGGAGTAAGCTGTGTTGTAAACACGAATTTACTTTCAATATCTTCACCACAAGGGTTATGTGAGACTAATTGATCATTCGAATTTAAGAAATATTCACTAGAGCCGTTAACGAGTTGGCTGTCACGGCGTTATAAAGGAGAAATGAAAATGTCATCGTCTGTGAGGAATGAACTTGCTCCACACAAAACAATTCCTAGCATATTGGGCGCTTGTATTTCTTTATTCAAAAATCGTTATTCGTGGTACCAATATCATTAAACAGTGACTTGCAATTTGTTTACCACCGCCTTTGGAGTGTATTGCTGGGGATGTGAGCGCCACAATAAATTGAATTACTCATTTTTTTTGTAAATTAGTAACCCTGAAGAATCATTTAAAATTATTTCATCTGTCGCTCAAATTTTCCCGCGAGATCTGATCGTGATATTTCTCAAACAATTTGTTCAACTGAATTTAAATGTTGAAATCGATGCATTTTATTTTCCCAATAATGAGTTTGTAAATTTTTTCGTATATATATATATATATATGTCAAACAATGATGGCTCAACCACAATTTGTTGTAGTTTCACAACCATCCTCTTTATATTCGTCACCGATGGCGTGTGTAAATTGTCAACAACAAGGCATATCTCGAGTTGAATATCATAATGGGATATTTACTTGGATTACATGTGCAGTAATCGCATTCTTTGGGTATGTTAGATAGATAAGATTGAGGTATTTTCCCCATTTTTTCATTAAATTGCAAGCAAGGAAGCATTTTTGAAGATCAATGTTACCATTTCGTGATCGAAAATTTTGCAAACGTACATTTGCTTATCATGGCCCGAAAAGCTTGTTAATCACATCTGCTGAGACAAAATTGCATGGGGTTAAACTTATGGTTTCGAAAATAGGTTCCTCGCTTGCATCCATTTCTATCAAACCCCACCCCGCGAACGGTTTCGTGCTGTATGCACTCATCATGTATGGATGGCTTGATCAGGACCCGCATGCTTTCATGGGATTCATGCTTGTTGGAATTACATGAAATGAGGATCTATGTATTAAACCATGTGTTTAACCCCATCTATATATGTGCTCATGTGAATGAACAGGTTGGTCGTGACAACCTTATCAAAAAGTGACTTACAAGGTCACATTGTTCAAGGTTATTCAAGGTTAATAATGGTCTAAAAAGCATCAAGCTCAACAATAAATATAGGATGGTGCAAATTAAAATGTAATTGTATAAAAACACTTTAAATTATTCGATTAAACGGTACATAAGTAGACGGAATACGAATAATTGAATAACTACTCGTCTAATTTAGTTTTCAGTTCATGCAAGTTAGTTGAGTAATGATGGGTAATGGTAGAGGGTGAAATGTTTCAAATAAAACAAACACGAACAGAATAAAAAATACCTTTTACAGTTTTGTCTGGAAAGTGGTACCATCAGGATATAATCTAACGTTCTCGTTAACCCTTTGTCTACGGTAATCAATATACGAATTTTATGATATTTTTGTGTTATTCGGCTTAATTATGGCATAAATAAAACACGTGATTAATTTTTATGGATCAGATGCCAGACGCCGCCTGACAAGTGCCATCCGATGGTGACTGAAGGTACCGACGGGAGCTACTGAGCAATCGACTGCTTGTTTGTGGTGGTAGCTAGAGTTACTGTCAGTAGACAAAGGATTAAGCATCCATGAAATGGATGGTTATGTTTATAGAATATTTTGTAAAGTAGGGTGAGTTCTCATCTGATTTGTGCGTATAGAAAGTCATCGTGAGGCTTGTTTCGAGTGATGAGAACTAGTTTTGCTGAGCTGTGATAGATTCGCTGCATAATTTATTTATTTTCTGGAACCACGGAGATCATAAATGCACGGTTTATTCCATGACTGGTCTCTCGTATCTATTGACGATCCATGTGCCAAAATGTGTTGAATACGCGCTTCAGTGCCTTCAAGCCACGTATTGCATTGGGAATTGCAGTGTTAGCTTCAAGTGAGGTTCTCAAACTGGAGCATATCGAGACACCCAAATCTTTTACTTCACTGCACTTTACAATGACATGTGAGCCTTTAATTGCATTCTCACATCATTATCATGCATTCGATGAAAGAAGCAAGAAGCAAGATTTTATGGTGAAAAAAGCTATTGCTTTACATACTTTAGAGCTATAAATAATACAGAGGATTCAATCGAAATTGCATTGCTGATAGTGGGGGGCTTTTCATGTGGTAGTCAAATTTACAAAAATCGAAACGCACAGAGAACAAATGACCTATGCAATCGATTCTTAAGTGTGAACAAACGAGACAACTAGAATGTTTTAGTATGCGCATGCGGATCCTGATCTCACTGTCCCTACCTGATGAGTGCAAACAGCACAAAACCGGTCGTGGGGTGTGAATGACGGAAAAGCATGCAAATGAATATTTTGTTTCATGGTTATGGGTTTAACCCCATTGAACATGTGTTTAGACACATGCTTTGAACAGGTTGGTCGTACCAGCCTTATCCAACAGTGGCATACAAGCGCTCCTTGTTTACCATTCATCCACTGTTTCAAGCGCATGCGGATCCTGATCTTACTGTCCCTACCTGATGAGTGCAAACAGCACAAACCGGTCGTGGGGTGTGAATGACGGAAAAGCATGCAAATGAATATTTTGTTTCATGGTTATGGGTTTAACCCCATTTAACATGTGTTTCGACACATGCTTTGAACAGGTTCGTCGTACGAGCCTTATCCAACAGTGGCATACAAGCGCTCCTTGTTTACCATTCCTCCACTGTTTCAAGCGCATGCGGATCCTGATCTTACTGTCCCTACCTGATGAGTGCAAACAGCACGAAACCGGTCGTGGGGTGTGAATGACGGAAAAGCATGCAAATGAATATTTTGTTTCATGGTTATGGGTTTAACCCCATTGAACATGTGTTTAGACACATGCTTTGAACAGGTTGGTCGTACCAGCCTTATCCAACAGTGGCATACAAGCGCTCCTTGTTTACCATTCATCCACTGTTTCAAGCGCATGCGGATCCTGATCTTACTGTCCCTACCTGATGAGTGCAAACAGCACGAAACCGGTCGTGGGGTGTTTTGTGTGAAGGTGATGCGTGCAAATGTGTTTTAGATTTTGTATATTCTTATAAAAATGACATCTCTCATCAACTAACTTCGTGGCTTGGTGGTAAATTCTACCCGGCAAACCAGTATATTTACGCAACCACAGGGCTCAAACTGGGATCATGTAAAATGGACGTTTGTTTTTCAATAACCAAATTTGTAATAACGAATAGTCTTCTGGGCTACAGGTGCAACTCCATATGTTTATCTCGTGCGAAAATAGCGATACGTTACGGTGAACATGTTCCGTTATTTCATTATCGTAAACAAGAAAGCGGAAAGAATCAAGGACGTAACATTGGGAAAAACCGCTAGTTGCTGCGATTGGTTTTGATAATGCTTCATAAACACTATCTGTGTTGTGCGGTTTATTAAGTCGTTATTTAGCCAATGTAACAAATTTCCGGTGATACCAAGGGTTTCCAACCTCTGAAGTAGTAAGTTGTGGTTAACACTATCAAATGCTTTAGAGATATCGATGTAGCATGCAAGAATTGCCTCTACTATCTCTTCCACGTGTAACCAATGATCTATTGCTATCGGTACATTAGATAAGCAGGATTAATTTGGTCTATCGATACTACTAAACAAACTGATTATGTTTAAAATATTTCATTAGATCGTCGACAATGAGGCGCTCAATAAGTTTGGAAAACATAGCTTGCTAATTAAATGCATCGGAGCGATTTCCTACTTTGTAAATAGAAGAAATTATTCCACGTTTCCAATTTCTCCACTGTTTCAAGACACGTGGATGCTGATTGCACTGTCCTTACCTGATGTGATTGAAATACATCCAAATGAAGTTCTTTGTACAGATGTAATCATTATTTACTTGCAAGAATTTCTCTTAATTTTGAATTGGTATTGTGGTGACGGTTCAAATATTTAATCAATAGTAATCAATAATTTTGTAATTCAAAATTTTCTTGTTGTAAACCTCACATTAATTACAATACACTCTTTGTCTACGCACGGTTTTCGTTCTTCTGTGGTTGTCTGGGAGTCAAAATTGTATGTGGATATAACTGGAATACACGCAGCCTCAGAATCCATTCCTCACTATCCACTA
>JACCGJ010004742.1:0-32998 GCA_013407085.1 Atriophallophorus winterbourni
CAGGTTGGTCGTACCAGCCTTAACCAACAGTGGCATACAAGCGCTCCTTGTTTACCATTCTTCCACTGTTTCAAGCGCATGCGGATCCTGATCTTACTGTCCCTACCTGATGAGTGCAAACAGCACGAAACCGGTCGTGGGTGTGAATGACGGAAAAGCATGCAAATGAATATTTTGTTTCATGGTTATGGGTTTAACCCCATTTAACATGTGTTTGGACACATGCTTTGAACAGGTTGGTCGTACCAGCCTTATCCAACAGTGGCATACAAGCGCTCCTTGTTTACCATTCTTCCACTGTTTCAAGCGCATTCGGATCCTGATCTTACTGTCCCTACCTGATGAGTGCAAACAGCACGAAACCGGTCGTGCGGTGTGAATGACGGAAAAGCATGCAAATGAATATTTTGTTTCATAGTTATGGGTTTAACCCCATTTAACATGTGTTTGTACACATGCTTTGAACAGGTTGGTCGTACCAGCCTTAACCAACAGTGGCATACAAGCGCTCCTTGTTTACCATTCTTCCACTGTTTCAAGCGCATGCGGATCCTGATCTTACTGTCCCTACCTGATGAGTGCAAACAGCACGAAACCGGTCGTGGGTGTGAATGACGGAAAAGCATGCAAATGAATATTTTGTTTCATGGTTATGGGTTTAACCCCATTTAACATGTGTTTGGACACATGCTTTGAACAGGTTGGTCGTACCAGCCTTATCCAACAGTGGCATACAAGCGCTCCTTGTTTACCATTCTTCCACTGTTTCAAGCGCATGCGGATCCTGATCTTACTGTCCCTACCTGATGAGTGCAAACAGCACGAAACCGGTCTTGGGGTGTGAATGACGGAAAAGCATGCAAATGAATATTTTGTTTCATGGTTATGGGTTTAACCCCATTTAACATGTGTTTGTACACATGCTTTGAACAGGTTGGTCGTACCAGCCTTAACCAACAGTGGCATACAAGCGCTCCTTGTTTACCATTCTTCCACTGTTTCAAGCGCATGCGGATCCTGATCTTACTGTCCCTACCTGATGAGTGCAAACAGCACGAAACCGGTCGTGGGGTGTGAATGACGGAAAAGCATGCAAATGAATATTTTGTTTCATGGTTAGGTGTTTAACCCCATTTAACATGTGTTCGTACACATGCTTTGAACAGGTTGGTCGTACCAGCCTTAACCAACAGAGGCATACAAGCGCTCCTTGTTAAGAGACAATCTTCTCCAACTCGATTGGTCAGCGCCGTCAAACCTTGCTTCACGAAATACCTCAGAATTCGTTTATTGGCTCTTAGTTCAGCGGAAGCAAATATTTCAAGTATCTTGGCGCTACGTTATCACAAAATCTCAATTGGACTGATCATGTGACTACACAGTTCTTGAAGGGTAGCCATGCCTTTCGCCTGCGTTCTTTCATCGTCACATCTGATGTAAATAAACTTTGTTTCCTGCATTGTTCCTCAATTATCGATGCATCTCTTGTAATTTTCCCGATCTAATTGAAAAGGATTTTCTGATGATAAAAGAAGGCATTTGAGTCAGCGTACGAATTAGCTATGGATTTACCGAGTTAATTTGAGAATTGATCGTTGTTCGACACTTCCGTGAATGTGACAGTTTGATCAGAATCATTTCGTCCGACGAAGCAAACCCACTGCATGAGGTCTTCGTGACATGCGAATCGTTATCATCTGCGCGAAGCCAATATGTCCTCCCTTATTCGAGAACGGAAAAATTCAGGAGTTTATTCCTCTTACATTCGCCGCAATTTGTTTTATCAATGGAAGGTTATTCTTGGTCTGATTGGGTGACTGACAGTGTGAATTTTGACATTGAATCCTCACCCGAACCATGTTTACGCAACGTATTAAGAATAGTATTTTAGTGTGGATGAATTAATATTATTGCTGAAAATCCGTGTAAACGAATAAAGCCATTTTCGGATTCATTCGTATATAGCATAATTAACCTTGTTTGAACTGATGGCAAGATTGGCCTACATAATACGTCAACATAAATTAGTTTTTGTCGTCTGTGCAATCAGTCATTTTCACCTACCTGAACGAAGAATAACCTACGACTTTCGCGAGCCGGTCTTTTACAAAACAAATTACAAGCCATTGACAATTTTGAGATTGGAGAGTCAACTTCACTCAAAACGATACATCTAGTGACAAGTGGCTTCTGATTCAAGAAGTATACAGTGATTCGAAACTGTTATGGCCAATAAACAAAGATTTTTAAAGCGATATCATAACTATTTTAACACCCACTCACGCTCAGTATACTTCTGCATCTTGCACAACAACATTTTCTTCTCCAAAACAGTGAATTCCAGGAGTTTTAATTTCATATCAAACCCCTGAGCTTCATTGGGGGCGCTTATCTCTGATTAATTTAGCACGGATCTCAATCGATAATATGATTCCATGTACCAGTGTGGGCGCTAGGTTATCGCAGCTGTTTTCCAAAATATTGTTGTTATCGATTGTACACTTGGCTGCCGTGGAGATCTTGGCCAATTGTGATGCTCACATCCCTAGCACTTACACTCCACCACCGATTATAATTCCCGGAAAATGCAACCGCCATGTGATTCGAACCTGGGCTTTCTGATTGCGAGTCGACCGTGCTATTCGGTATGCAAGCCACCCTGAGTTTTAGCTGTGCAGATAGAAAATTTAATTTCATAGCGTTAGCTGTCTACCGTGTTGACCTAATTTGTGGGAACAACTGTCAATCGCTTCGGTCGGTAGACCTTTTGATTGTTCAGTAGGTTCATTACCTTGCCTTGTACTGATTACCATATGATAGTGAAGAATGCCAGCAACATTATATCATTCACTATGCTCATCTGTGACATATCGAAAATAGTCCCACGTGCAAGTACACATGCTTTCGTGCCGCTTAGACAGCAGTCATAACCTCTAATAATTGTGCTTTGTTTTATTTGGCTCCACCGACGTTGGACGTCGTGTCATATCCGAGCAAGAAAAAGTTAGAAAAGAACTGGATATATTGATAAAAAAGTAATACTTGAATGCCACTGTTACATAGGGTTCTCACAAAGAACCACAATTTTTAAATACAGAATCCCAAAGTGATCCCTGGCAAAGCGCTCGAGGCTCATATAAAAGAGCAATGTATTGCGGTGCTTGAATCCACATCCCTTACACACCGGTTTCTGGCTGTTTGCCGTCATCAGGTGGAGACAGTGAGAACAGGTTCAGTGAGCCTTGAAACAATGGAAAAGCGGTAAACACAGTCAAATTTGTATGCCACAGTTATATTTTTGTTGGCCTCCGTCGGTCGATGTAAACCATGGATGTATATCACATCGCATGAATTTCATGTTTTGAAACTTTTTAAATGACTAAACAGTCCGATTCGGGAGGAACAATCTCTCCCGCAGCGCTTACAACGATAGTCAGAACTCTGTTGTTTTGCATCAGTTGCACTTCGTTGTATAAAATTCTTACAAAGAACATTAAGTTCAAATACAGAATCATAAAGTGATTCAGTGGCATTAAAGTATAACATTGTATACCACGTATCCACTGTTTCGAAGCTCACTGAACCTAATCTTACTATCTCCACCTAATGAAGGCAAACAGTCAGAAACCGGTAGTGGTGGGGAAGTGCAGGGGCTGTGAGCAACACATTACTTTGGATATATTGATGTTGTGCACCCGTTTGTGTTGAGAGTATCTCTGCAAAATTGATGCTATTGTACAGGAGTATAGTGAATAATGTTTTATGTTCCTTGTCCATTTCAAGTTATAGTGTACAAAAAGATTGCTTTCTAATCACTGAATTGAATTTTCTACTCCTGATCGTAAAAATTATATCTAAATGCTACTTCATGTTTCAGTTGTTCGGCTTTTCAACTAAAACCTACCGTAAGCTTTTATCAATGCGCTTCCTGCACTAAATGATCGATCTCTCTGGAATGACTAATACTTTACACTGACTGGTATTCCAAATATTTTGTTAGGTTTAATGCGGCATTTCATTTGGTTGATTCAGCGAAGAATTTACGAAAACTTCCGGAAAATAAACAATAAAAAAGTATAAATACTTCTTTTGATCCCCTGGTGAAAAATATTTCGTTGATTGTAGCATCGCGGAATTCTTTTTGCAAATTTTCGAATACATCGCCCGGGTAAACTGTGTTGAAAAGTATTCACATTTTAGGTTCGATTAGTGCATTGTGTACCGGTGAGAACTGAGTCATAGCTATACAACAACCTTTTTCTTCACCCGGTTATATTGTTTTAACAGTAAAACGAGCAAAATCAGCAAAAATAAACACGGTAGAAACAAATTGGTTCCGAATTGATTGATTTCGCTTAGAATCGGTCGATTTGCGGAGAGGTCCATGTCTGGGCAAAACGTCGACATCAGATCACGGTAGATAACTTGCAGCTGACCGTGAGGAACAAATTTTCCCAACAGTTCCTCCACAAACGGGACGATATATCCACTAACATGCGGAAGCAGTCTGGTCCATCCTGTTTTAATCGTTTCCTGGCACTTTAGTTCGGTGGAAAGAATTTGAGCGCTTCTGCCTCAGCTGTTCTCAAAATATTTCAGACAAACCTTCGAGACGCGTCTCGGACAGAAAATGAAACATGTGGTTCTAGCTAGTATCCCGTGTCAAGCAGATCACTGAAGATTTCGTGTCTTTTCAAGGAGCCGTGAGCAGATGAACAGAGCTCACAATGAAACGGAATCTCCGGTGCTCATTGATTAGGTAGCATGCATTGCACTGAACGGTGTTTGAAACTTTTCTTCTCGAATTTCATTGTGTGGCCACGCAAAGATTTTGGTATTTGACATCAACATTAATCGATCTCGATTGATGGAAGCTAACACCTACAACGTGAGATATTGTGTCCGAAGTGGCATGCTTTACGTCACATATAATATTTTTACAGCTGAAGAAGTACGTGGACATCAAAGTAGGCTAGGCTTTCACAAATTCTCTGTATTCAGATTTTGAACTTATCATTCGTTTTATAAAAAATGTTACCAGTTGAATTAAACTTGGCATATGAAACATTATTTAAAATGCATTATTTAAAATGCTTATACAATTTGAAAACATGTAACGCTGTTCAATTTGGTGCTTTTATAAAACTGACTAGGATTTAATGAGATTTCATTGATAACCATGGCTAAAGCCGTTGAAACATACAAGCAGCTTCAACTAGTAAGCAACATTTCACACCAGAATCTCAGTTGCATCAAGGAAAGTGCGAGCATAATGTCTCAACAGACAACATGAACAATTTAATTTTTTCTTTGAACATTATTTTGAATAAGGAAATGGGAGAACATTTAGAATACGCAACAATGGGTTCCCAAGGTTGTCACAGCCGGGGGTGGTGGTGGGGATAAGCTCCCGCTACCTACAAAATGCTCCCATACGGCGTGCGTCTCACATTGCCTCTGACAACCGAAGCCCAACTCCTGGCCTGCTCGTGGCGGAACTGCTTCTACTGACAGGAGAAGGGGCGAAGGCGGGTGACTGGCGCCTCAAAACCAGTTCGCTTCGGGTAGATGGAGCTCGTCAGCCTGGGAGGGCAGTCCATCTAGGGGATGGAAACCCTGACTCCAAACCTCCGCTTCCTGCGGATTACACAATCACAATACTCCGCCGAGGACGGTCCCAAGCCCGTCTGCAAAAGGAGGAGGGTTAGACGCGGGGTCAGCAACCCCACTCTGTAAAAACCTCAAACCGCTACTGAAACCAAAGCAACATGTCATACTAAAGTGAGATCTCCATGCTTGAATCGAGAAGAAACCTCATCTGAGGTAAAAATGAAGCAGACTGGTGAAAGCCCACCGGAAGCCAGTCAGCAGATGAATCTTCTGTCGATGAAAGCAACAACTAAGATTGCCACATGGAACGTCCGTACGATGTATGAGACCGGAAAGGCTGCACAGGTCGCGAAAGAAATGCAAAAGTATGGTATACAACTGCTGGGAATATGTGAAAGCAGATGGAATGGATCTGGCATGGTGATTTTGACATCCGGGGAACGGATTATTTACTCAGGTCATGAAGATGAGAACCATAGTCATTCGGAAGGCGTCGCCATTATGTTATCCCCAATAGCTGCAGGCGCTCTCATTGGATGGGAACCCGTTGACTCACGGATAATCACAGCCAGATTCAACTCCAAGGGGAGAAATGTGACGGTAATTCAATGTTATGCACCCACAAACAATGCTAGCCTTGAGTCGAAAGAAGAATTTTACGTGCGTCTGCAGTCTGTCCTAGACAAGACACCCAAGCGAGATATCAAGATTTTGATGGGTGACATGAACGCGAAATTGGGTCCAGACAACACAGGGAGAGAATCTGTGATGGGTACGCATGCCCTAGGTGAAATGAATGAAAACGGTGAACTTTTCGCAGATTTTTGCGCGCTCAACGATCTGGTCATCGGAGGCAGCATCTTTCAACACCGAAACATCCACAAGGCCACCTGGACATCACCTGATGGCGTTACTGCCAATCAAATCGATCACCTATCGATTTCACGAAAATGGAGACATAGTCTCCTTGATACACGCGTAATGCGAGGTGCGGATGTTGCTTCAGACCACTACCTTCTAATGGCCAAAATTAAAATCAAGTTGAGAGCTTTCAGCGAAACCGGCAGTCGGCCTAGTGTAAAGTACCACACGCAGAAACTAAGGGAAGAGCGTACAAGAGAGATTTTCTCAATCTCACTGAAAAACAGATTCGAATCGCTCAACAACTTAACCCCTGAGCTCCCAATAAATGAACACTGGACCGCTCTGAAAGACTGTTGGCAAGACACTTGTAAGCACGTAATTGGCAGACGGGTAAAGAAAGACAAAGAGTGGATCTCGAGTGAGACTTGGACACTGATCAACTCGAGAAGGCAGCTGAAACAACAGATCCTCCGGTGTAAGGACACCAAGCAGAAAAACCAACTGATCAAACAATACGGCTCCCTAAATAAAGACGTGAAACGAAGTGCCAGAAGTGACAAGAGGCGGTTCTATGAAATGCTGGCAACGGAGGCGGAAAATGCAGCAGAAAAGAGAGACCTGAACACCGTCTACAACATTACCAGAACCTTATCAGGAAGGAAAATACCTTACGGCAAAATAATAAAGGACGGTGAAGGTAACCTTATCAGTCAGGAATCGGTGCAAAGAAAGCGATGGATGGAGCACTTCAAGGAACTCCTAAATCGACCAGCACCTACTTCAGTCACTGACATCCCACCTGCAACAAATTTGCTAGACGTAAACACCGACCCCCCCGGTCGAAATGAAATCCTTTCTGCCTTAAAATCACTAAAGAATGGCAAAGCACCAGGCCCAGATGGGATTCCACCAGAAGCTCTGAAGGCTGATTTGGACACCTCGGCTGATATGTTACTTCCTCTGCTGCAGAAAATCTGGTCAGAAAGACGGGTCCCAAATGATTGGAAGAGAGGTCATTTGGTCAAACTTCCTAAGAAAGGGGATCTGAGGCTATGCAAAAACTGGCGAGGTATCATGCTGCTCTCAGTCCCTAGTAAAGTACTTACACGCATCATCCTTATGCGTTTGCGCGACGCTATCGACCAAGTGTTACGGCCAGAGCAATCAGGCTTCAGAAAACAAAAGTCTGGCATCGACCAAATTGCGACCCTCCGCATAATAATTGAACAAAGCATTGAATGGCAATCGCCTCTTTGCCTCAACTTCATAGATTTTGAGAAAGCCTTCGACAGTGTGGACCGCGAATTCATATGGAAGCTTTTGCCACACTATGGGGTCCCACCGCTGTACATGGACCTCATAAAGCAGCTGTATGAAGGTGCCTCCTGTCAGGTAATTCACAACGGAAGACTGACCGATCCATTTGGAGTTGAGACTGGCGTTCGCCAGGGATGCCTGTTGTCCCCAATGATTTTTCTGTTGGTAATAGACTGGATAATGAAACAGACAGTAAAAGGTGAGAGGAATGGTATCGATTGGAAGGAATCCGAGCATTTGGAGGATCTGGAATACGCTGATGATGTCTGCTTGATATCACGTGACCCCCAACGTCTTCAGAGAAAGACCGATAGACTAGCACACTTTGCTTCATATGCAGGACTACGCGTGAATACCGAAAAAACAGAAGTCCTCCGTGTGCTAACTGATGAGCACCCATCAATCACCATCAATGGTAAAGCAGTCAAAGACGTCACGCAATTCGTCTACCTCGGCAGCATTGTTTCAATAAGTGGTGGCACGGACGAAGACATAGTCGCCAGAATCGGCAAAGCAAGATACGCGTTCATAGCTTTGAAACCCATTTGGGAGTCGAAGGTTCTATCAAAACGCACGAAACTCCGTATATTCAGAAGCAACGTCAAATCCGTGCTACTCTATGGATCGGAAACCTGGCGAGTGACAGCAAAGTCCTCTGGCCGCTTGCAATCATTCCACAATAATTGCCTCCGTCGAATTATTGGGGTAAAATGGCCAGAAAAGATAAGGAATCAAGACCTGTGGCAGATTGCTGCTGAGGACCCGATCGCCCAGCAGATCAGTAGAAGAAAGTGGAGATGGGTTGGGCACACTTTGCGGAAACCTAATGATGACATCACGCGTCATGCTCTGGTATGGAACCCAATCGGGAAGAGACGGGTCGGACGCCCAAGGCTATCTTGGAAGCGCTCGTGTGAAGAGGAGATCCGCAAGTGCAGACTTAACTGGAACGACATCAAACTGGCTGCTATGGACAGACCAAAGTGGAGACAAGTTGCCGAGGCCCTATGTTCCTCCAGGAACTCAAGGGATTAACCTAACCTAACAATGGAATATCCACTCAAATAGATTTTTTTTCATTTACACGTTGCTGAGCTATAGACGACTGTCGAATAGAAATATTACAAACGTTTGGTATAAAAAAACCGAAGTAAGTCACACAGTGAATGGTTAGTTTATCGGATATTCCAATTGTAAATTGCAAGGCTGTACAATGGAACGTTATCTAAAAAAATCATTGAAATGGTACGAATGCTATTCGATACGCATGAGCCAATATATTAAAATAATAATGAAGGACCTTTGATCTAAAGTTTGCGATACTATATAACAGCGAAAATGTAATTATTATTTAGGCTACTAGAAAGCATCAATAGTCATAAAAATAAAAAATAAATTCAATTCAATTCAATTCAATTTTAATGGTCTAAAAAGCATATAGCTTTACAAAAAACCACAGAATAATATGACAACAACGAATAATATAACAAGCAAAAATGGGATTAGATTGCTTACTGGGCTGTTCAAAAATCAAGTAAATATCCAAGGGCAGAAATTGTTTTCGATTGGTGGGATAACAAATGTAGGTATATGGTGTTAAGATGTATAGTTTTCTTCAATGCACGGGTTTTGGGTCAAATAGGCATCAAGGCTTCTCTTGAAAGTTTGCTGGTTTGGTGAGTTCACAACATTATCTGGCAGATTGTTCCAAGTAAAACAAACTCGCACGGCAAAAAAATGTCGTCTGCAGTTTAGTCTCGAGTGAGGGACAGTTAGAGTAAGTGTGTGAGCTCTTGTATTATGCGAGCTCCGTAGATTCAATAAGCATTGAGAGGGTGATTTTCAGTATTCAAAATATTGTAAACCAGAATCAAATCGCCTCGGATACGACGACGTGGATAATCAAATAAATTCAGCGTTTTGATTCGCTCATTGTAGGGTTTCCGGCTGAGTCCAGTGACAAGTTTGGTAGCTCGATGATATATTCGTTGCAAAGTCGCAACATCTTTTTTAAGCCATGGCGACCATGCTTGAACCGCATATTCCATCGTGGGCCTGATATACGTATTTATAATACAGGGAATTGTCTGTTTTGAGAACCTACCGAAAATTCTCTTTAGGAGTGACAATTTCTGTGATGTTTTGCGATAGACGTAGTTGCAGTGGCTCGACATCCCTAGGGTGTTGCTTATTAACACACCCAAGTCCCTTTGTTCCATGGTCCACGAGAGGCTGTGTGTTCCAAGAAAATACTGGTACTCCACATATTTGCCAATGTTTAACATGTGACACTTTTGGAAATTGAAAAATATGCGATTTTTTAGGGACCAAGCCTGGAGGTTGTCCAGATCCTTCTGGAGCAGTTCGCAGTCCTCCGACTTACTTATCTTAGACCAAACTTTTATATCGTCCGCGAACAGTACGATCTTGCATTTGATGAGAGCTGGTATGTCATTAGCATAAAGCGCGAAGAGGATTGGTCCGAGGACGGATCCCTGAGGCACTCCACTTGTCACGGCTACCGACTTCGATAGAGCACCGTCCACAGAGACTTGAACAAACCGATCAGTCAGGTAATTTTCTAACCATGCTAACAGACTGCCAGTGATACCACAACGTTCCAGCTTCTGCAAGAGAATACTGTGGTTTACACGGTCAAATGCTTTCGACATATCGAGGTAACATACATGGATAGTATCCCCAGCATCCACTGCTCGAGTCCAGTCGTCAAGGGTGAGGAGAAGGTTAGTAAGGCAGGAGTATCCCCTTCTAAAACCGTGTTGGGCTCCCGAAAATAGCTTATTTTCCTCAAGGTATTTGCTCAGTTTTTTTGCCACGATCCTTTCGAGTACCTTGGATACGGCGGACAACAAAGTAACAGGTCTGTAATTTGCGGGCTCCGAACGCACCCCGCCTTTGAAAATCGGGGAGATTATACCAGATTTCCATTCAGTCGGTATGACACTTTGCGACAACGATTCGCAGAATAACTGAGTTAGAGGTCCGCATAGAGATTGTGCACAATGCTTGAGTATATTCGGGGTAATTTTATCACAACCAGGGGATTTTCTGGGATTCAACGATAGTAGTGTTCCCAGCACCTCTTCTTTGTTGATGGTTATTGTGTCCAATGGTAGAGGATGCGTTATTTCTGGATCCATTTGTATATCCACGCTTTCCTTTGGACAAAATACTGTAGCATAATAATTTACCAAAGCATCCGCGGTGTCAGCTGCATTTGTGGTCATTCCAGTGGGCGTCCGCAAGGCCGCAACTCCTGGTTTCACTGAACACTGCTTGTTCACAATCTGGTAAAGAAGCTTGGGATTCCGTTCCATTTTAGACATTATGACAGCTTGATACTGTATTTTGTCTTCAGCAATAAGTTTGATGACCTGGTTTCTTAGTTTTCTAAAGGTCTCCCATGTGGCATCGGTGGTTAACTGGCGATGGTTTATCCAAGCCTTATTTCGCAGTTTAATCCATTTCCGAGTGCGACTGCGGATTTTAAATTCGAATGCCTTTCCACACTGTTTTGGTACGAATGCCGAGTGTGAGTTGATTTCCCGGTGTAGATTGGTCAAAATGCTACACCACTGCTCTTTTACTCCTATGCCTTCAATTTGCCAATCGTTAATCAAACTTAGGGCGTTTGATAATTTTGATAGGCATACCTTTCTGATGAATTTTGTTCTATCGTTTGCTCGCTCTGCTCGACATAGGTAGTCAAAATTCAAGACCAAATGGTCGCTCGAACCTAGCGGACAATCGTATGTAATGCTTTCGACGGAGTCCTCTTCAGTTGTCAAGATAAGATCGAGCATTGAAGGCATATCTCTCCCTCTGTATCTTGTATTGCTTTCAACGTGATTATACAAAGGAATTTCGTCAAACAGCTGCTGGAAGATGGCAGCAGTGGAGGTTTGAGAAATTTTGTTCGTCTTCAGCAAGTTAGGCAGATTAAAGTCACCCATGATCAAGATTCTGGTGTGATATCTCGAGGCAATCAAGCGTAGCTTGTCGAGTAGATTCGTATTATACACTTCCGGGGCTGCTGGTGGGCGATAAATTACGCCGATTGTGCAATCATCGCCTGTAGCCGTTGTCAACAAACACCATAGCGTGTCCTGAAGCACCAAGTCGGAATCCGTCATTTCTCTGCACTTGAGTCTCTGATCATAATAGAGTGCCACACCTCCTCCACGTGATGCACGGTCTCGGCGGAGCAGTGACATGCCAGCAATCTCTAACTCACAATCGTGGATTTCCGGGCTCAGCCAAGTTTCGGTAATGGCAATTAGCTGAGGTCGTTTAGTCTCAAACCGAGCGACAAGTTCGGCAAATTTGTTAATCAAGCATTGGGCATTGGTATAGAGGCATCCAAGAACAGTTTTGGTAAGCAAAGATGGATGGTGTCGTGTGATGTCATAGTCTGAGACAACCGTCATTGTCACGCCGACTCTGGAAGAGTCGGCACTGTTCTGTTTTTTGACAAGTTAAGTAGCATATCGGTCGTTTCAGGTTGAGAGGCGCAAATCGAGTCCTCTTTTTGGCCGAAAAAGATTTCTTTATCTGGCTTCAGTCCACTCTTGGGAGTCAGTTGGGGTGGCTTTGCGTTCGATTGCTGATTTTGTGTCCCAGCTGAAGATTCATTTCTCGGTTCAGTTGATAGGGCTTCATCAATCCTGACAGTATTTAATGCAGAATTGGCTGCATTTATATCAGTGTTTATGTGATCGCTAAGGATTACACCTTTTGGGATTTTGTGTTTCCAGCTTTTCCAGTTGGAACGTACAGTATCAACCATAGTACTCATTAGGAAGTTTATTTTTAATGGACGTGGCCCATTACCTTTGTATTTTGCTGAGGAAGGCAGTCTAAAAGTATCCACGACAACGGCCTTTTCGACGAAAATGGTATCAGCCAGAAAACTCCATTGCCTGTAGTCATGCTCAGCTCGCTCGTTAGCCTCAGGATTGTCTGCCAGTTCTGGAACTCCGAGGATGATGAGATTGCGATTAGATGTCTTTCTTTTGTCGTATGTATTGTTCCTCCTTTCGGACCATGGAATATCAACATGAATACGAATATTCAGTGAATTGTTAGACCCAAGTAGGTAAGAATTTAGTAATACGTTTTCCAGGTCACGCTCATTTTCTAAGTTAACCCTCAAAAGTCTGGGTTTATCCTGATGAGGTGAATCACGCCGTCTAGTTAAACGAGTCAATGCTAACGGCACTACAGTTCCAATTTTCATAAGTTCACACAGTTCCTTCCATTTTTCTTCATCATGCCTTTGACGGTCTTTGAAGAGAGTGCATTCTGGCTCAGGAACGTCAGTACAAATGACACTCAGAAATTGTGCCTTACGATTGGTGGAGATGTTATTTCGTTTCACCAAAGCATTATCTGTTTTGGGATCAGTTTGTTGTTTAACGGCTCGCTTTTCATTCTCGAATTTTGTTGAATTTGTTTCAGGCCTTTTCAAGGCATGCGGATCACGGGAATGGTTTAGTTGTTCTGAATTGCTAGGTCGAATATCCGTATGTTCATCATCGCATTTTTTGCCTTCCTGCTTCCTTAGAAACGGAGATGAAACACGATCTCCACACTCAAGTCCAGGCTTCAGTTTGCTAATTAATAAGTCATTTATCAAACCTTCAATTCTCTGTATGCGGTCCTCTAAATTCAACACCCCCATATTAGTTTCAGTCTGTGAGCTCGCAGTCGTCTTTGTACAGTTTCTAGGTTCAATTCTGCATACATGACAGATATAGCATACTCCTGGCATTTCATTTTTATTGATAATTGCAATAGCATCAGCAGTCAGGGTAACATCACACTTCATATGAACTTTATCGTGACAAATAAAACAACTAGCGTGTCGGGCATTGTGACTTACCGCCTTTCGACAAATTTTGCACATGTGACCGCCTTCACTGGGCTTCGCTCGTAAGGTCATGACGCCGGGGTGAAAAGATTTATCGATCGATCTGTGTGGTAAATGGGTGTGCGCGCGTTGGCACGTATGAAACGAAGTCGGGTCCGAAGCGGATTTAGGGTTGTTGGAAGTGGGTGAGTGAATAATCTCGCCACAAGAAAGGTGGGTAACGAAATTCGTCGTAGCTCCTTCAGATTGGATCCGATTTTCCGGTCCAATGTGTCAAGCGAAGTGGGAAAGCGAGCTCTTTCGAATGGTGGCAAACTCAATCCAATATTCAGTGTTGCACACAAACTTGCCCGAGTAGGTCTAGTTTGGTTCAAAATGTAGAAAACTGATTTTTCTAAGATTGCTTGTTCTGCCTCCAAAAATGGTATGAACACAATGCTTGTGTTAAGAGGAGTCCAAAAAGGTAAAAGTTATCCAGATAGGACGAGATGGGAATGAAGTAGATCCAAAAACGCAAGAGCACGGAATAATGCGACCGCACAGCACACAAGCGTTGCCGGTTAAATTGTCAAGTTATTTCACAGCTAATCTTGACTGAAATCAGAACTTATCAGTGAATTTACAAACTATTACATAATGTGGAAAGGATAACATGTTGCCAGTGATTCTTTTTCGAATAATTTGAAAAGTGTAATGAAATGTAAGCGTTTTATCAGACAACGTCGGCGCTAGATGCATTAATTGGGATACTCCGCCAAATTTCTGGTATAAAACCTTCCTCTAAATGATGAAAATGCATGCAACTGAGTATTATTTTGCATAACCATGGGTTTAGCCCCATTATATGTGATTTGGCACAAGTTATTAAACAGGATGGTCGTACCTGCCTTAGCCAATAGTGGTTTACGAGCACAAATTGTTTACCATTCATTCACTGCTTCAATTCATACGGATCTTGAGTGTACTGTCTCTGGATCATAATTTCAAGCAGTACAAAACCGGTCGTGCTGTGTGTATGAATAAAAACATGCAATTCATGATTCCTACCCTAAATAAGTTTTAGTACACGTCGTTTTTGATACTGGATTTCTTCTCCAGGGTTGCGTCTTGATTTATTTCTCTCTGTCTGAAACTTATCGTCACCGCAAGAAGTCTGAGTGTACATGGGTAATATATTTTCCATCTAACGCATTCATTTCGAGGCTGGTTATCGATTCAATTTTATTCGTCCACTAGGAATTATGTGTCCTTGAGCTGTGATCACTAGATGACCACGACTAGTAGTTGTCGGTCTCTCCGAGCGATTGTCACACACAACTCACTCACTGAAATCTGCACAGCTGAAACCTGGGCAAATGGGATCGACACGATGGCATGCTTTAATAAGCCGATAAACTTTTTTCACAAAACTCAGAGCGTTGCTCTCAAAAGTCGCGTAATATACAGTCACTGGCACCGGAAATAAACAATTAAATATCGTTGCCAACGTTTATGCAGCTATTGCAACAAAGGAACAAGTTATGCATAAACGCATCGATACGACAAACAGAATAAGTGAGCCTAAAATCGGTTGGTTCCTAACTGTATGACTGAAATAAACCTAATTTATCGAATAGCGCCTTGAATTAAAATTACCGGAAAATTTCTCACTGGTCTGGATTAAGCCTTTCTGTGCTCCAGCATTCAAAATTCAAGGTTTATGGCTCTTAGATGGAGTAAACGTTATGACAAGGTTGACATGAAGTTGAGAAATGTCGGCTGGACGTGTATTTCGGCACTAATGAGCCACTAATGGACACCAGTTTTGTCGTAAAGTGTTGCACATAAAGCATGCACAGACTGTATGAAAGTACCGGCGACACTTTATCTGGATATGTGTTATTTAACTGGTCTGATTGCGACTGCGGGTAGAGAGATTGGAACCCTATTTAAAGATATATCTGAGTGGATGGAAAGCCGTATGCATTACTCGGTGCGTCACGAAAAGTTCAGCTCTGATGCGCCGTTGATCGAGGGTGCACAATACGAGTCTAAGCAGTACCTACTCAAAGGATAGATTCCGTTAGTCATTTTAGTTGCGTTATGATAAATCCTTCTGAGTAGAGCGATACCTTTTCCAAAACCATGGTGCCAAAGCTTGCGCTGTATAGTACACAATTGCGTGCATGTATAAGGTTTATTTGAATAGTTGCATGGCGTTTGTTATGGATAAACAAAACACTGTCAAATTGACAGATAGAGTGTCGTAATAGAAATCCTGATTAAAAAGATTTAATCAATTTTAGAACAGGATTCGCTACGATTGGGAATGAATATTCTAACTATCAATGCTGGATCTTTTCAAACTTCTTTTTGACCTATGAAGTTCAGTGTTTGAGGCAAAATATTATGTAACATGTTTCCGGAATTAATTGAGCAGGTAATGAAATCAGTTATCTATCTATCTATCTATCTATCTATCTATCTATCTATCTATCTATCTATCTATCTATCTATCTATCTATCTATCTATCTATCTATCTATCTATCTATCTATCTATCTATCTATCTATCTATCTATCTATCTATCTATCTATCTATCTATCTATCTATCTCTATCTATCTATCTCTATCTATCTATCTATCTATCTATCTATCTATCTATCTATCTATCTATCTATCTATCTATCTATCTATCTATCTATCTATCTATCTATCTATCTATCTATCTATCTATCTATCTATCTATCTGTATGACCACCTGTATGACCTGTGTGTGCTGTGCGGTCGCATTTATCTGTGCTCTTGCTTTTTTGGATCTACTTATTCCCATCTTGTCCTATCTGGATAATTTTTACCTTTTTGGACTCCTCTTAACACAAGCATTGTGTTCATACCATTTTCGGAGGCAGAACAAGCAATTTTAGAAAAATCAGTTTTCTACATTTTGAACCAAACTAGACCTACTCAGGCAAGTTTGTGTGCAACACTGAATATTGGATTGAGTTTGCCACCATTCGAAAGAGCTCGCTTTCCCACTTCGCTTGACACATTGGACCGGAAAATCGGATCCAATCTGAAGGAGCTACGACGAATTTCGTTACCCATCTTTCCTGTGGCGAGATTATTCACTCACCCACTTCCAACAACCTTAAATCCGCTTCGGACCCGACTTCGTTTCATACGTGCCGACGCGTGCACACCCATTTACCACACAGATCAATCGATAAATCTTTTCACCCCGGCGTCATGACCTTACGAGCGAAGCCCAGTGAAGGCGGTCACATGTGCAAAATTTGTCGAAAGGCGGTAAGTCACAATGCCCGACACGCTATTTGTTTTATTTGTCACGATAAAGTTCATATGAAGTGTGATGTTACCCCGACTGCTGATGTTATTGCAATTATCAATAAAACTGAAATGCCAGGAGTATGCTATATCTCTCATGTATGCAGAATTGAACCTAGAAGCTGTACAAAGGCGACTACGAGCTCACAGACTGAAACTAATATGGGGGTGTTGAATTTAGAGGGCCGCATACAGAGAATTGAAGGTTTGTTAAATGACTTATTAATTAGCAAACTGAAGCCTAGACTTGAGTGTGGAGGTCGTGTTTCATCTCCGTCAGGAAGGCAAAAAATGCGATGATAAACATACGGACATTCGACCTAGCAATTCAGAACAACTGAGCCGTTCCCATGATCCGCGTGTCTTGGAAAGGTCTGAAACAAATTCAACAAAATCCGAGAATAAAAAGCGAGCCGTTAAGCAACAAACTGATCCCAAAACAGATAATGCTTTGGTGAAACGAAATAACATCTCCACCAATCGTAAGGCACACTCTTTGAGTGTCATTTGTACTGACGTTCCTGAGCCTGAATGCACTCTTTTCAAAGACCGTCAAAGGCATGATGAAGAAAAATGGAAGGAACTGTGTGGACTTATGAAACTTGGAACTGTAGTGCCGTTAGCATTGACTCGTTTAACTAGACGGCGTGATTCACCTCATCCGGATAAACCCAGACTATTGAAGGTTAACTTAGAAAATGTGCGTGACCTGGAAAACGTACTACTAAATTCTTACCTACTTGGGTCTAACAATTCACTGAATATTCGTATTGATGTTGATATTCCATGGTCCGAAAGGAGGAACAATACATACGACAAAAGAAAGACATCTAATCGCAATCTCATCATCCTCGGAGTTCCAGAACTGGCAGACAATCCTGAGGCTAACGAGCGAGCTGAGCATGACTACAGGCAATGGAGTTTTCTGGCTGATACCATTTTCGTCGAAAAGGCCGTTGTCGTGGATACTTTTAGACTGCCTTCCTCAGCAAAATACAAAGGTAATGGGACTCGATTTGCGCCTCTCAACCTGAAACGACCGATATGCTACTTAACTTGTCAAAAAACAGAACAGTGCCGACTCTTCCAGAGTCGGCGTGACAATGACGGTTGTCTCAGATTATGCATCACACGACACCATCCATCTTTGCTTACCAAAACTGTTCTTGGATGCCTCTATACCAATGCCCAATGCTTGATTAACAAATTTGCCGAACTTGTCGCTCGGTTTGAGACTAAACGACCTCAGCTAATTGCCATTACCGAAACTTGGCTGAGCCCGGAAATTCACGATTGTGAGTTAGAGATTGCTGGCATGTCACTGCTCCGTCGAGACCGTGCGTCACGTGGAGGAGATGTGGCACTCTATTACGATCAGAGACTCAAGTGCAAAGAACTGACGGATTCCGACTTGGTGCTTCAGGACACGCTATGGTGTTTGTTGACAACGACTACAGGCGATGATTGCACAATCGGCGTAATTTATCGTCCATCAGCAGCCCCGGAAGTTTATTATACGAATCTACTCGACAAGCTTCGCTTGATTGCCTCGAGATATCATACCAGAATCTTGATCATGGGAGACTTTAATCTACCTAACTTGCTGAAGACGAACAAAACTTCTCAGACCTCCACTGCTGCCATCTTCCAGCAGCTGTTTGACGAAATTCCCTTGTATAATCACGTTGAAAGCAATACAAGATACAGAGGGAAAGATATGCCTTCAACGCTCGATCTTATCTTGACAACTGAAGAGGACTCCGTCGAAAACATTACATATGACTGTCCAATAGGTTCGAGTGACCATTTGGTTTTAAATTTTGACTACCTATGTCGAGCAGAGCGAACAAACGATAGAACAAAATTCAACAGAAAGGTATGCCTATCTAAATTATCAAACGCCCTAAGTTTGATTAACGATTGGTAAATTGAAGGCATAGGAGGTAAAGAGCAGTGGTGTAGCATTTTGACCAAACTAAACCGGGAAACCAACTCACACTCAACATTCGTACCAAAACAGTGTGGAAAGGCATTTGAATTTAAAATCTGCAGTCGCACTCGGAAATGGATAAAACTGCGAAATATGGCTTGGAGAAACCATCGCCGGTTAACCACCGATGCTACATGGGAGACCTTTAGAAAACTAAGAAACCAGGTCATTAAACTTATTGCTGAAGACAGAATACAGTATCAAGCTGTCATAATGTCTAAAATGGAACGGAATCCCAAGCTTCTTTACCAGATTGTGAACAAGCAGTGTTCAGTGAAACCAGGTGTTGCGGCATTGCGGACGCCCACTGGAATGACCACAAATGCAGCTGACACCGCGGATGCTTTGGTAAATTATTATGCTACAGTATTTTGTTCAAAGGAAAGCGTGGATATACAAATGGATCCAGAAATAACGCATCCTATACCATTGGACACAATAACCATCAACAAAGAAGAGGTGCTGGTGTGGAGTGGCTGTCAGCATGAATACTTATTGTCCAATCAGAATGCAGTATCTGTCAGTGTGTCTATCTCTTTATTGTAATTCCCATGATGATTCATATGTTTGTTGACGTGTAGTGAATACACATGTGTCGCTCTGATCTTGACTTTTCTACATGGTGACGAGGGTGATCGATGAGAAAACGTCGGATAGAACTGAGAACGCCCGTTTTAGCGGCTTTAATGTTCGACCACCGGCAACACTCAATGAAAGGCGATGAAGGATTGGCAGAGAGATGGAAACGGTGGAAGGAACAGTTTAGAGACATTCGGACGTTGGCGAATCTGACGAATACCGACAAAGCGTATCAAATGGTGACGCTGAGGAATGCGCTTGGTGAACAGGCGACGAATTTCATACAGTGTTTCACCTTTGATAAGAACGAAAACGCAGATGACTGGGAAACTATCTTCGCGAAGCTCGAAGAACATTGCCTCGGTCAAGTGAACGAGAGATGGAAACTGTGGAAGCAACACTTCAGCGACTTTCGGACGTTGGCGAATCTGACGAATATTGATAAAGTGTATCAAATTGTGACGCTGAGGCATGCGCTTGGTGAACAGGCGTCGGAGTTTACACAGTGTTTCACTTTTGTTGAGAACGAAGACGCAGATGACTGGGGAACAATCTTCGCGAAGCTCGAAGAACTTTGCCTCGGTCAAGTGAACGATATAAATTCAATTGTCACGCGCAAGATGTCGATGAGCCGATCGTTTGAAAAACGGAAGGATGTGGAGTGGCTGTCAGCATGAATACTTATTGTCCAATCAGAATGCAGTATCTGTCAGTGTGTCTATCTCTTTATTGTAATTCCCATGATGATTCATATGTTTGTTGACGTGTAGTGAATACACATCTGTCGCTCTGATCGTGACTTTTCTACAGCTGGGAACTCTACTATCGTTGAATCCCAGAAAATCCCCTGGTTGTGATAGAATTACTCCGAATATACTCAAGCATTGTGCACAATCTCATTGCGGACCTCTAACTCAGTTATTCTGCGAATCGTTGTCGCAAAGCGTCACACCGACTGAACGGAAATCTGGTATAATCTCTCCGATTTTCAAAGGCGGGGTGCGTTCGGAGCCCGCAAATTACAGACCTGTTACTTTGTTGTCCGCCGTATCCAAGTGGAGTGCCTCAGGGATCCGTCCTCGGACCAATCCTCTTCGCGCTTTGTGCTAATGACATACCAGCTCTCATCAAATGCAAGATCGTGCTGTTCGCGGACAATATAAAAGTGTGGTCGAAGTTATCTTCGGAAGACTGCGAACTGCTCCAGAAGGATCTGGACAACCTCCAGGACAACCCTAAAAAATCGCATATTTTTCATTTTCCAAAAGTGTCACATGTTAAACATTGGCAAATATGTGGAGTACCAGTATTTTCTTGGAACACACAGCCCCTCGTGGACCATTGAACAAAGGGACTTGGGTGTGTTAATAAGCAACACCCTAGGGATGTCGAGCCACTGAAACTACGTCTATCGCAAAACATCACAGAAATTGTCATTCCTAAAGAGAATTTTCGGTAGGTTCTCAAAGCAGACAATTCCCTGTATTATAAATACGTACATCAGGCCCACGATGGAATATGCGGCTCAAGCATGGTCGCCATGGCTTAAAAAAGATGTTGCGACTTTGCAACGAATATATCATCGAGCTACCAAACTTGTCACTGGACTCAGCCGGCAACCCTACAATGAGGGAATCAAAACGCTAAACTTATTTAATTATCCACGTCGTCGTCTCCGAGGGGATTTGATTCTGGTTTACAATATTTTGAATACCAAAAATCACCCTCTACAATGCTTATTGAATCTACGGAGCACGCATAATACAAGAGCTCACACATTTACCCTAACTGTCCCTCACTCGAGACTCAACTGCAGACGACATTTTTTTGCCGTGCGAGTTTGTTTTACTTGGAACAATCTGCCAGAGAATGTTGTAAACTCACCAAACCAGCAAATTTCAAGAGAAGCCTTGATGCCTATTTGACCCTAAACCCGTGCATCGAAGAAAACTATACATCTTAACACCATACACCTAAATTTTTTATCCCACCAATCGAAAACAATTTCTGCCCTTTGGATATTTACTTGATTCTTGAACTGCTCAGTGAGCAATAAAATCCCATTTTTGCTTGTTATATTATTCGTTGTTGTCATATTATTCTGTGGTTTTTTGTAAAGATATATGCTTTTTAGACCATTAAAATTGAAAAAAATTGAAATATCTATCTATCTATCTATCTATCTATCTATCTATCTATCTATCTATCTATCAATCTAACTATCTATCTATCTATCTATCTATCTATCTATCTATCTATCTAACTATCTATCTATCTGAATGGGCAATAATACTTTAGGAACACACTACACTTTAACAGCAAATCAATGCCAATAAATTGTTTGACGTTTTTGATGATGTAAGCAAGAACTCACCGTTGAAGTTTTCAAGCTTAAACGCGCGAGTTGCAGCAGATTTGAATGACGCAACTCCTAACGTTTAAACAATCCGGTGTGAGCAATATCGCTATTCGTGAATTCTCATGCAATTCGAAATTAATCTTGGCCAGTGTTACAAACAAGTATTCTGAGAATTATTCAAAAATTGTATGTATTTCAACCAACACCATGAATGCTAAAATCTTATCCAATAGTAAGACAAATATAAAGTTCTCATGTTACCTGAATAAGCCATAATACCTTAGGAATACACTATAATTTAACATCAAATAAATGCTAATAAAGCGTTTGACGTTTTTGATGATGTAAGCAAGAACTCACCGTTGAATGTTTCAAGCTAAAACGCGCGAGTTTGAAGATGCAGCAGACTGGAATGACGCAACTCCTAAAGTTTAAACGAGTCCGGTGTGAACAATATAGCCATTCCTGAATTCTCATGCAATTCGAAATCAATCTTGGCCAGTGTTAAAACAATTATTCTGATAATTATCAAACAAGTCTATGTATTTCAACCAACACCATGAATGCTAAAATCACATCCAATAGTAAGACAAATATAAAGTTCTCATGTTACCTGAATAAGCAATATTACCATAGGAATGCACTATAGTTTAACATCAAATCAATGCAAATAAACCGTTTGACTTTTTGATAATGTAAGCAAGAACTCACCGTTGAATTTTTCAAGCTGGAACGCGCGAGTTCGAAGATGTAGCAGACTGGAATGACGCAACTCCTAACGTTTAAACGAGTCCGGTGTGAGCAATATCGCCATTCGCGAATTCTCATGCAATTCGAAATTAATCTTGGCCAGTGTTACAAACAAGTATTCTGATAATTATCAAACAAGTCTATAAATTTCAACCAGCACCATGATTGCTGAAATCATATCAAGTACTAAGACAAATAGAAAGTCTTCATGTTAACTGAATGGGCAATAATACATTAGGAACGCACTACACTTTAACAGCAAACCAATGCCAATAAATTGTTTGACGTTTTTGATGATGTAAGCAAGAACTCACCGTTGAATTTTTCAAGCTTAAACGCGCGAGTTTGAAGATGCAGCAGACTTGAATGACGCAACTCCTAAAGTTTAAACGAGTCCGGTGTGAGCAATATCGCCATTCGTGAATTCTCATGCAATTCGAAATTAATCTTGGCCAGTGTTACAAACAAGTATTCTGAGAATTATTCAAAAAATGTATGTATTTCAACCAACACCATGAATGCTAAAATCTTATCCAATAGTAAGACAAATAGAAAGTCTTCATGTTAACTGAATGGGCAATAATACTTTAGGAACACAATACACTTTAACAGCAAATCAATGCCAATAAATTGTTTGACGTTTTTGATGATGTAAGCAAGAACTCAGTGTTGAATTGTTCGAGCTGGATCGCGCGAGTTTGATGATGCAGCCTAATGAAATGACGCAACTCCTAACGTTTAAACGATTCCGGTGTGAGCAATATCGCCATTCGTAAATTCTCATGCAATTCAAAATTAATCTTAGCCAGTGTTACAAACAAGTATTCTGACAATTATCAAACAATTCTATGTATTTCAACCAGCAACATGATTGCTGAAATCATATCAAGTACTAAGACAAATAGAAGGTCTTCATGTTAACTGAATAGGCAATAATACTTTAGGAACACACTACACTTTAACAGAAAATCAATGCCAATAAATTGTTTGACGTTTTTGATGATGTAAGCAAGAACTCAGTGTTGAATTTTTCGAGCTGGATCGCGCGAGTTTGAAGATGCGGAAGACTGAAATGACGCAACTCCGAAAGTTTAAACGAGTCCGGTGTGAGCAATATCGCCATTCGTGAATTCTCATGCAATTCGGAATTAATCTTGGCCAGTGTTACAAACAAGTATTCTGAGAATTATTCAAAAGATGTATGTATTTCAACCAACACCATGAATGCTAAAATCTTATCCAATAGTAAGACAAATATAAAGTTCTCATGTTACCTGAATAAGCAATAATACCTTCGGAATACACTATACTTTAACATCAAATGAATGCTAATAAAGCGTCTGACGTTTTTGATGATGTAAGCAAGAACTCACCGTTGAATGTTTCAAGCTAAAACGCGCGAGTTTGAAGATGCAGCAGACAGGAATGACGCAACTCCTATAGTTTGAACGAGTTCGGTGTGAACAATATAGCCATTCGTGAATTCTCATGCAATTCGAAAATAAGCTTGGTTATTGTTACAAACAAGTATTCTGACAATTATCAAACAAGTCTATGTATTTCAACCAGCACCATGAATGATAAAATCATATCAAGTACTAAGACAAATAGAAAGTCTTCATGTTAACTGAATGGGCAATAATACTTTAGGAACACAATACACTTTAACAGCAAATCAATGCCAATAAATTGTTTGACGTTTTTGATGATGTAAGCAAGAACTCAGTGTTGAATTTTTCGAGCTGGATCGCGCGAGTTTGAAGATGCAGCCACGGGAATGACGCAAACTCTGAACGTTAAACGAGTCCGGTGGTGGAACAATATAGCCATTCTTGATTCTCATGCAATCGAACTAAGCTTGGTTATTGTTACAATAAGTATTCTGACAATCATCACAAACAAGTCTATTTATTTCAACCACACCATGATGATAAAATCATAGATCAATACTAAACAATAGAAAGTCTTCATGTTAACTGGAATGGGCAATAATACTTTAGGAACACACTACACTTTAACAGCAAATCAATGCCAATAAATTGTTTGACGTTTTTGATGATGTAAGCAAGAACTCACCGTTGAAGTTTTCAAGCTTAAACGCGCGAGTTGCAGCAGATTTGAATGACGCAACTCCTAACGTTTAAACAATCCGGTGTGAGCAATATCGCTATTCGTGAATTCTCATGCAATTCGAAATTAATCTTGGCCAGTGTTACAAACAAGTATTCTGAGAATTATTCAAAAATTGTATGTATTTCAACCAACACCATGAATGCTAAAATCTTATCCAATAGTAAGACAAATATAAAGTTCTCATGTTACCTGAATAAGCCATAATACCTTAGGAATACACTATAATTTAACATCAAATAAATGCTAATAAAGCGTTTGACGTTTTTGATGATGTAAGCAAGAACTCACCGTTGAATGTTTCAAGCTAAAACGCGCGAGTTTGAAGATGCAGCAGACTGGAATGACGCAACTCCTAAAGTTTAAACGAGTCCGGTGTGAACAATATAGCCATTCCTGAATTCTCATGCAATTCGAAATCAATCTTGGCCAGTGTTAAAACAATTATTCTGATAATTATCAAACAAGTCTATGTATTTCAACCAACACCATGAATGCTAAAATCACATCCAATAGTAAGACAAATATAAAGTTCTCATGTTACCTGAATAAGCAATATTACCATAGGAATGCACTATAGTTTAACATCAAATCAATGCAAATAAACCGTTTGACTTTTTGATAATGTAAGCAAGAACTCACCGTTGAATTTTTCAAGCTGGAACGCGCGAGTTCGAAGATGTAGCAGACTGGAATGACGCAACTCCTAACGTTTAAACGAGTCCGGTGTGAGCAATATCGCCATTCGCGAATTCTCATGCAATTCGAAATTAATCTTGGCCAGTGTTACAAACAAGTATTCTGATAATTATCAAACAAGTCTATAAATTTCAACCAGCACCATGATTGCTGAAATCATATCAAGTACTAAGACAAATAGAAAGTCTTCATGTTAACTGAATGGGCAATAATACATTAGGAACGCACTACACTTTAACAGCAAACCAATGCCAATAAATTGTTTGACGTTTTTGATGATGTAAGCAAGAACTCACCGTTGAATTTTTCAAGCTTAAACGCGCGAGTTTGAAGATGCAGCAGACTTGAATGACGCAACTCCTAAAGTTTAAACGAGTCCGGTGTGAGCAATATCGCCATTCGTGAATTCTCATGCAATTCGAAATTAATCTTGGCCAGTGTTACAAACAAGTATTCTGAGAATTATTCAAAAAATGTATGTATTTCAACCAACACCATGAATGCTAAAATCTTATCCAATAGTAAGACAAATAGAAAGTCTTCATGTTAACTGAATGGGCAATAATACTTTAGGAACACAATACACTTTAACAGCAAATCAATGCCAATAAATTGTTTGACGTTTTTGATGATGTAAGCAAGAACTCAGTGTTGAATTGTTCGAGCTGGATCGCGCGAGTTTGATGATGCAGCCTAATGAAATGACGCAACTCCTAACGTTTAAACGATTCCGGTGTGAGCAATATCGCCATTCGTAAATTCTCATGCAATTCAAAATTAATCTTAGCCAGTGTTACAAACAAGTATTCTGACAATTATCAAACAATTCTATGTATTTCAACCAGCAACATGATTGCTGAAATCATATCAAGTACTAAGACAAATAGAAGGTCTTCATGTTAACTGAATAGGCAATAATACTTTAGGAACACACTACACTTTAACAGAAAATCAATGCCAATAAATTGTTTGACGTTTTTGATGATGTAAGCAAGAACTCAGTGTTGAATTTTTCGAGCTGGATCGCGCGAGTTTGAAGATGCGGAAGACTGAAATGACGCAACTCCGAAAGTTTAAACGAGTCCGGTGTGAGCAATATCGCCATTCGTGAATTCTCATGCAATTCGGAATTAATCTTGGCCAGTGTTACAAACAAGTATTCTGAGAATTATTCAAAAGATGTATGTATTTCAACCAACACCATGAATGCTAAAATCTTATCCAATAGTAAGACAAATATAAAGTTCTCATGTTACCTGAATAAGCAATAATACCTTCGGAATACACTATACTTTAACATCAAATGAATGCTAATAAAGCGTCTGACGTTTTTGATGATGTAAGCAAGAACTCACCGTTGAATGTTTCAAGCTAAAACGCGCGAGTTTGAAGATGCAGCAGACAGGAATGACGCAACTCCTATAGTTTGAACGAGTTCGGTGTGAACAATATAGCCATTCGTGAATTCTCATGCAATTCGAAAATAAGCTTGGTTATTGTTACAAACAAGTATTCTGACAATTATCAAACAAGTCTATGTATTTCAACCAGCACCATGAATGATAAAATCATATCAAGTACTAAGACAAATAGAAAGTCTTCATGTTAACTGAATGGGCAATAATACTTTAGGAACACAATACACTTTAACAGCAAATCAATGCCAATAAATTGTTTGACGTTTTTGATGATGTAAGCAAGAACTCACAGTTGAATGTTTCAAGCTAAACCGCGCGAGTTTAGAGATGCAGCCGACTGAATGACGCAACTCCTAACGTTAAAACAAGTCCGGTGTGAGCAATATCGCCATTCGTGAATTCTCATGCAATTCGAAAATGAGCTTGGTTAATGTTACAAACAAGTTTTCTGACAATTATAAAACAAGTCTATGTATTTCAACCAGCACCATGAATGATAAAATCATATCAAGTACTAAGACAAATAGAAAGTCTTCATGTTAACTGAATGGGCAATAATACTTTAGGAACACAATACACTTTAACAGCAAATCAATGCCAATAAATTGTTTGACGTTTTTGATGATGTAAGCAAGAACTCAGTGTTGAATTGTTCGAGCTGGATCGCGCGAGTTTGATGATGCAGCCTAATGAAATGACGCAACTCCAAGTCTATGTATTTCAACCAGCAACATGATTGCTAAAATCATATCAAGTAGTAAGACTAATAGGTCTTCATGTTAACTGAATAGGCAATAATACATTGGGAATGCACTACACTTCAACAGCAAATCAATGCAAATAAATGGTTTGACGTTTTTGATGATGCAAGCAAGAACTCACCGTTGAATGTTTCAAGCTAAGACGCGCGAGTTTGAAGATGCAGCAGACTGGAATGACGCAACTCCTAACGTTTAAACGAATCCGGTGTGAGCAATATAGCCATTCGTCAATTCTCGTGCAATTCGAAATTAATCTTGGCCAGTGTTACAAACAAGTTTTTCTGAGGAATTATCAAGGAAATGTAGGATTTCAAAAAACACCATGGAATGCTTAAAATCATATAAAATAGTAAGACAATTATAATGTCTTGATGTTACCTGAATAAGCAATAATACCTTAAGAATGCACTATACTTTAGCATCAAATCAATTGGCCAATCAAAACGATGGACGTTTTGATGATGTAAGCAAGAGCTCACCGTTGAATTTTTCAAGCTCTAAAACACGCGAGTGATTTAAGAGAGCCGGAAACTTTCTTTTTTCTAAAATCACGCAACTCCTAACATTTAAACGAGTCCGGTGTGAGCAATATCGCAATTCGTGAATTCTCATGCAATTCGAAATTAATCTTGTTTAGTTTTACAAAAGATTATTCTGATAATTATCAAAAAATCTTCGTATTTCAAACAGCACCATGAATGCTAAAATCATATCAATGCTAAGACAAATAGAAAGTCTTCATGTTAACTGAATGGGCAGTAATACATTAGGAAGGCACTACACATTAGCAGCAAATCAATGCCAATAAACTGTTTGACGATTTTGATGATGTAAGCAAGAACTCACCGTTGAATGTTTCAAGCTAAGACGCGCGAGTTTGAAGATGCAGCAGACTGGAATGACGCAACTCCTAACGTTTAAACAATCCGGAGTGAGCAATATCACCATTCGTGAATTCTCATGCAATTCGAAATTAATCGTGGCCAGTATTACAAACAAGTATTCTGAGAATTATCAAACAAGCCTATGTATTTAAACCAGCACCATGGATGCTAATATCATATCAAGTACTAAGACAAATAGAAAGTCTTCATGTTAACTGAATGGGCGATAATTCCTTAGCAATGCACTGAACTTTAACAGCAAATCAATGCCAATAAACCGTTTGACGTTTTTGATGATGTAAGCAAGAACTCACCGTTGAATGTTTCAAGCTAAAAAGCGCGAGTTTGGAGATGCAGCAGACTGGAATGACGCAACTCCTAATGTTTAAACAATCCGGTGTGACCAATATCGCTTTTCGTGAATTCTCATGCAATTCGAAATTAATCTTGGCCAGTGTTACGCTTTGTTTACCTTGGAAGCGTGGTCAACATTGATGGTGGCACAAAAGACGACGTCAAGAGCCGAATCAGCAAAGCAATGGTAGCGTTCAATACCCTGCGCCCCATCTGGAAATCTAAGGCCTTGTCCCAACGCAGCAAAGTCCACATCTTTAACACCAACGTAAAAGCAGTCCTCCTCTACGGGTCCGAAACATGGCGGGTTACCCACATCACCAACAATATACAAACATTTGTCAACAAGTGCTTGCGCCACATTCTTAACATCAGGTGGCCTGAGAAGATTTCAAACACAGACCTATGGCGTAGAACCAACCAGAACCCCGTTGATCAGGACATCAAGAAAAGAAAATGGGGATGGATAGGTCACACACTCCGCAAACCAGCTGATAACGTCACTAGGCAAGCACTAGACTGGAATCCACAAGGTAAAAGGAAAGTGGGACGACCCAAGCAATCGTGGAGAAGATCAGTCGTGAGTGAAGCGAAGGATGCCGGAATGACATGGACTCAGCTGAGGATAGCAGCCCAGGACAGAGTTCGCTGGCGTGGCGTTGTTGCAGCCCTATGCTCCAACAGGGGTTCACAGGAATAAGTCAAAGTAAGTCATCAAAGAATTGTATGTATTTCAACCAGCACCATGAATGCTAAAATCATATCCAATAGTAAGAAAAATATAAAGTCTTCATGTTATTTGAATAAGCAATAATATCTTAGGAACGCACTATACTTTAACATCAAATCAATGCAAATAAACCGTTTGACGTTTTTGATGATGTAAGCAAGAACTCACCGTCGAATGTTTCAAGCTAAAACGCGCGAGTTTGAAGATGCAGCAGACTGGAATGACGTAACTTCTGACGTTTAAACGAGTCCGGTGTGAGCAATATGCCATTCGTGAATTCCCATGCAGTTCGAAAATAAGCTTGGTTATTGTTACAAGCCCGTCTAAGAAAGGAGGAGGGTTGGGCTTAGGGCTAGCATCCCTATCCCGTAAAACGTACATTGCTACGGAAACGAAGACAACAGATCCGTGGCTCGGTCATGTATGCAGGATCGATCCCAGTTCGCATACGAAGGTAGCCATTCACTGGCGTCCGCAAGGTAAACGAAAAGTGGACGGCCCAACGAAACATGGCGCGAACGTTGGAACGCGAACTACATGCACAAGGATTAACGGTGCAGACGGCAACGGAAGCAGCGACAGACCGGAACCACTGGCGTGAAGTTGTCTTCGCCTCATGTGCCACCCGACACGGAGAGGGCTGAGAGAGAAGAGAGAATTGTTACAAACAAGTATTCTGATAATTATCAAACAAGTCTATGTATTTCAACCAGCAACATGTATGCTAAAGTCATGTCAAATACTAAAACAAATATAAAGACTTCATGTTAACTGAATGGGCGATAATTTCTTAGGAATGCACTACACTTTAACAGCAAATCAATGCCAATGAACCGTTTGACGTTTTTGATAATGTAAGCAAGAACTCACCGTTGAATTTTTAAGCTGGATCGCGCGAGTTTGAAGATGCAGCCGACTGGAATGACGCAACTCCTAACGTTTAAACGAGTCCGGTGTGAGCAATTTCGCCATTCGTGAATTCTCATGCATTTCGAAAATAAGCTTTGTTATTTTTACAAACAAGTATTCTGATAATTATCAAACAAGTCTATGTATGTCAACTAGCACCATGAATGCTAAAATCATATCAAGTACTAAGACAAATAGAAAGTCTTCATGTTAACTGAATGGGCAATAATAATACATTAGGAATGCACTATACATTAACATCAAATCAATGCAAATAAACCGTATGACGTTTTTCATGATGTGAGCAAGATCTAACAGTTGAATGTTTCGACCTGAAACGCGCGAGTTTGAAGATGCATCAGACTGGAATTACGCAATTCCTAACGTTTATGCGAGTCAGGACTGAACAATATCGACTTTCGTGAATTCCCGTGCAATTCGAAAATAATCTTGTTTAGTGTTACAAACAAGTAATTTGATGATTATCAAACAAGTCCATGTATTTCAGCCAGCAACATGAATGCTAAAATCATGTCAAATAATAAAACAAAAATAAAGACTTCATGTTAACTGAATGGGCGACAATTCCTTTGCAATGCACAAAACTTTAACAGCAAATCAATGCCAATAGACCGTTTGACGTTTTTGATGATGTAAGCAAGAACTCACCGTTGATTGTTTCAAGCTAAACCGCGCGAGTATAAAGATACAGCCGACTGAAATGACGCAACTCCAAACGTTTAAACGAGTCCAGTGTGAGCAATATCGCCATTCGTGAAATCTCATGCAATTCGAAATTAATCTTGGCCAGTGTTACAAACAATTATTCTGAGAATTATCAAAGAAATGAATGTATTTCAACCAATACCATGAATGTAAAATTGATATCAAATACTAAGACAAAAATAAAGTCTTCATGGTGACTTAATGCGCAATAATACGTTAGGAATGCACTATAGTTTAACATCAAATCAATGCTAATAAACCGTTTGACTTTTTTGATGATGTAAGCAAGAACTCACCGTTGAATGTTTCAAGCTAAAAAGCGCGAGTTTGGAGATGCAGCAGACTGGAATGACGCAACTCCTAATGTTTAAACAATCCGGTGTGACCAATATCGCTTTTCGTGAATTCTCATGCAATTCGAAATTAATCTTGGCCAGTGTTACGCTTTGTTTACCTTGGAAGCGTGGTCAACATTGATGGTGGCACAAAAGACGACGTCAAGAGCCGAATCAGCAAAGCAATGGTAGCGTTCAATACCCTGCGCCCCATCTGGAAATCTAAGGCCTTGTCCCAACGCAGCAAAGTCCACATCTTTAACACCAACGTAAAAGCAGTCCTCCTCTACGGGTCCGAAACATGGCGGGTTACCCACATCACCAACAATATACAAACATTTGTCAACAAGTGCTTGCGCCACATTCTTAACATCAGGTGGCCTGAGAAGATTTCAAACACAGACCTATGGCGTAGAACCAACCAGAACCCCGTTGATCAGGACATCAAGAAAAGAAAATGGGGATGGATAGGTCACACACTCCGCAAACCAGCTGATAACGTCACTAGGCAAGCACTAGACTGGAATCCACAAGGTAAAAGGAAAGTGGGGCGACCCAAGCAATCGTGGAGAAGATCAGTCGTGAGTGAAGCGAAGGATGCCGGAATGACATGGACTCAGCTGAGGATAGCAGCCCAGGACAGAGTTCGCTGGCGTGGCGTTGTTGCAGCCCTATGCTCCAACAGGAGTTCACAGGAATAAGTCAAAGTAAGTCATCAAAGAATTGTATGTATTTCAACCAGCACCATGAATGCTAAAATCATATCTAATAGTAAGAAAAATATAAAGTCTTCATGTTATTTGAATAAGCAATAATATCTTAGGAACGCACTATACTTTAACATCAAATCAATGCAAATAAACCGTTTGACGTTTTTGATGATGTAAGCAAGAACTCACCGTCGAATGTTTCAAGCTGAAACGCGCGAGTTTGAAGATGCAGCAGACTGGAATGACGTAACTTCTGACGTTTAAACGAGTCCGGTGTGAGCAATATGCCATTCGTGAATTCCCATGCAGTTCGAAAATAAGCTTGGTTATTGTTACAAGCCCGTCTAAGAAAGGAGGAGGGTTGGGCTTAGGGCTAGCATCCCTATCCCGTAAAACGTACATTGCTACGGAAACGAAGACAACAGATCCGTGGCTCGGTCATGTATGCAGGATCGATCCCAGTTCGCATACGAAGGTAGCCATTCACTGGCGTCCGCAAGGTAAACGAAAAGTGGACGGCCCAACGAAACATGGCGCGAACGTTGGAACGCGAACTACATGCACAAGGATTAACGGTGCAGACGGCAACGGAAGCAGCGACAGACCGGAACCACTGGCGTGAAGTTGTCTTCGCCTCATGTGCCACCCGGCACGGA